>LBNU01028682.1:38748-137929 GCA_014162995.1 Artemisia annua | reverse complement strand
ATTAGATCCCCAATGAGGATCAGGGTGGGTTTAAGGAGGACTTTGAGAATTGGGCTTAGGGATGGGGATGGATGCCCCGCCCCAAACCCGCTTGTTGTCATTCCTACTTGCTTGGAGTCACCTTGATTGATGTCAATGTTGTGAGCGTCACCATTGCATTGAGCTCAACGTCGAGGGAGTGGTGGATTCGTGTGATCATGAGGTTGACATAAACAATGCAAATCTTATTTCGTTTTTCTAATTACAAAATTAATTAAAGAATTATGAAAAACATAATGATGTAACATTGATGTAACAATAATAATAAGCAATGACCATTGAGTAGCCTTGTTATGCTCTGAGTTATTTTGACTACTTGTAATACTCTCTGTTTTGATGCGTGAAGCACAATGACCACAAGGTCACTTAAAACATCACCGTCACCATCACGTGTGGTGTATTGTTATGTGCACACATTTAGCGAAGAACTTGATTGAACAAATAGTTTGATGTTCTTTATTACACATGTTTAGTGATGAGTCTCATAACAGCTATTTAGTGATGAGTCTCATAAAAGTGGAAAAATCTAAAGTTACTTTTCAACGATCGTATGTAGCCATTTTAACACCCAATCTTACAACCCTTGCACTTTGTGTTCAATATTTTTTTGAGATGAAAGTGAGTGAAACTAAAATTATGTGGTGTTATTGAGTTTTTTTTTTTTAAAGGAAGGAAAGAAAGTATTTGTATTTTTTTCGTAAAATGTTTCACTCTATTATTGAGATGAAAATTAGACAACTCCACTTTCTTTACTTTACTTTCTCTTAAAGGAAAAGAAGTTGAGAACACAGTGTTGCACTCACTAATAAGTAGGGTTAAGTAACAGGTCAAACCCGACCTGAACCGACAAAAAATGACCCGACCCGAAAAATGACAAAGGAAAAAACGAGATCTGAGAACCGAATCGTGAACTAGCTATCGAAACTGAACCGAATAAGTTTGGTTCGGTTCGGGTCGACATTAGCATTGCCCTAATAAAAATCACATCCAAATATTTTTATAGAAAACAATTAAAAGAAAATAAAAAAGAAAAAGAGAGAGAGTGAGAGAGCGGTGGAGTAGATGTGCGCACGGGTCCCACCCCAGCCAGCCAACCATATGATATGAGGGAAGAAGGAGGGTAATAAAACCCACCTCCAATTCAAGAACCAAAAAAAAGAAACAACTGTTGGGTGGTTCATAAACACACTCACACTCACACACCTTCTTCACCTAACCCCCAACACACACTCCATTTCCATTCCCATTCCATTCCATTCCTAGGGTTTATCTTCCAATTTGCAATTCAACCCATTTCAGTTTTTTTGGTTTTTCAACCATTTTGTCGTTTCTGCTTCGAAATTGACGCCCCCTTTGGGACTTTCTGTGTTTGGACCTCAGGTTTGTCTCCATTTTGGTTTATGGCAAATTTGGTTGTGGGTGGTTGAAATTGTGAGGTTTAAGAAAGAATTGCTTAAATAGTTATCATTCTGTTAATGATTATGTTTTTCTTAAACTGTATTTTTGTCGCGTTTTGTCGAATTTATGAAAATTTAGGGGTTTAGTTAATTATTTTGTTATAAAAAATGTGGTAAGTTTTTTAAACTCATGTTTTAGTTTTTCGAATTTGATGATGTTGTGTACTTAATTTTGTAATTTTTATAAAAGTGGAAAAATGCTGTTGAAAAGTGTAGAAAACTAGGAATTATGGTTTTTCGAGGAAAAAGTATAGGCAAAACAAATTTGGGCTAATTTGAAAATTGAATATTTTATTTCTAACAATTTTTTTTTTCTTCGGAAAACTTAATTTTAAAAGGTTTTTAGTATTTTCTTTAGTTTGAAAAGTTTCAGAAACATAAAATAATTTTTCCACAACTAAACGCACCATAACAAAGCAAATGAACTAGTAATAAAATGTTTGTTTGTCATTGTAATTGTAAATAATTTAATTTTAGCAATTTATTAGTATTACGAAACATGGCTCAAAATATGAAATAATGTTACATACAATTAATTGTGTATTACAAATGTAATATGTAAAAGTATGTCACATGTTACGAAAATACAGAGTAAATGACACAAAAGTAAAAAACATAAGTACAAAATAAAAAGATGTTACATTATGTTGTCATTAATACATTTCTGCATTTTCACGTTACATAGACAATTAATCTTTCAAATGTACTTTTTATTTGTTTTTTGTTACTTTACTTTTATAAATTGTAACTGACATAAGTTTCAAATTATTTTAAACATTAACTCACACCATATTTTTCTCTCATTTTGTTTCAGCAATTTTTTTTAAAGAAAATGTCAGGACAAGATTTCATTGAGGAGATTGATTGCAGCTCGTTTTTCGACCACATTGACGATTTAATCGAATTCCCTCAAGTGAACGACACGTCTCTAGACTCTGTTGAATATAACGAGTTTAACAACATTTGGACTAATAATGGTGGTACTGATGACTTGCAAGTGCCTGATCCTATATTTGGTGGTGGAAATAGCGATAACGCGGCTGCTTTGTCAGCTGAGCTTGCGGTTCCGGTGAGTAGATTATTGTTCCTTTTCTTAATGTTTTTGATGATGTTGGTTTGAAAGTGATGTCTACGTTTGTGTCGGTTTTGGTAGACAGCTAAGGGATTGGTATGGTAGATATGTAGGGTCTTTGATTATGATTGTGCACATGCTTAGTGGTTTAATCATGTTACTTATAATGAGTTTTAAATTAATTGAAAATTGGTGGGTGAAGATTTGAATTTTGCAAGATTTTAGTCGATTTTACATAGTATAAGGGGGTGTTTGTTTAAGCTTATATACGACTTATTAGCTTATATGTGTTCGGCTTATATAACATAATCCACAATTTTGAGGTTTATTTTGACAATGTTATATAAGCCCATAAGTGTCAAAATAAACCACAAAATTGTGGCTTATGTTATATAAGCCGAACACATATAAGCTAATAAGCCGTATATAAGCTTAAACAAACAGCCTCTAAAAAGATTTTCGGGGTTGTTTGGGATTGATTAGTAAAACGGCTTATTGTGTTTTGAAATAAGTTGATTATTCGTAACATGATATTTCAATCATAAATAATTGGATAACCAACGCTAAAATTGTTTATGTGCTTATCACATGTGTATCACAACGTGATAAGCACATAAACAGTTTTAATGAGCAATTCCAAACGCCCCCTGAAAGTAACGTTCCAGATTCTTAAATTTTGATTTTACTGATACCACATCACTTTGAATTTTGATTTTGTCCCTTTTGGAGTTTTATGTATTTAAATTTCAAATGTGAATTTTGATTTTTGAGGTATGGGAGTCCAATAAGTGAATATTGATATTTTAGTTTTTGTGGACCACTACAATAATTGTAAATGTTTTTGATTGTTTTAAAAGCAAGAGTTATATTTCAAAATTTGGTCAGTTCAGCATAGTTGAGACTTGAGAGGTTGTGGAGGTGTGGGTTCCATTTAATGTAACATGTGAAAGGAGTAAAGTTTTCTTAAATTGGAATTAAGGAATAAAGTAGTAATCTTGAAGAAAAGTTGATTTATTAGTTTGACAATTAAGTCAAAGATGACCACCTTTTTTTAAGCTCAATCAATGTTTACTTTAATTTGAACCAACTTTGGTGTAATGGGTAATTCTCAAAATAGGAAATATATTAACGGTGACCGTAAAAAATAATGACATTGATATTGTTTTATTATTTTACTAACGATACTGTTTATGTTTTTATGACAGTATGAGGATATTGTTCAGCTTGAATGGCTTTCAAACTTTGTGGAAGACTCTTTTTCGGGTGGGGGAATGACCATTAACAAAGAGACTGTGCCGGTCCAAAAGGAGACAGTGGTACGCCACCAATTCCAGACATCAAGTCCTGTGTCTGTTCTCGAGAGCAGTAGCAGCAGCTCCAGCTCGTCCTCCTGGTCAGGAAGTGGTGGTGCTACTGGCACTATGATCCCGCTTAGCCCAATTCAACGTGGGCCACAACGGGCCAGAAGCAAGCGTCCCAGACCCGCAACTTTTAACCCACGTGCCATGATTGAACTTCTATCTCCTATGATTCTCGTGCCTGGTTCAGCTTCTTCTGAATCTGAAAAGAATTTTGCATCTCGCTGCGGGCCGAATTTGGTCATCCATGGACCCGATGAGAAGAAGAAAAAGAAGCAGAAAAAGCCCAAGATCCTGGGCCCAACAGAGGAAATTGGAAACCAAAATGAGAACCAGAACCACAACCAAAACCAGTCAGGAGGACAAGGAGTTAGAAAGTGCATGCACTGTGAAATCACAAAAACACCCCAATGGCGGGCAGGCCCATTGGGTCCAAAGACCCTTTGCAATGCTTGTGGTGTTCGTTACAAGTCAGGGCGGCTGTTCCCAGAGTATCGGCCTGCAGCCAGTCCAACTTTTATTCCTACGCTGCACTCAAACTCCCATAAGAAGGTAGTTGAGATGAGAACCATGTTTGGCCCAAGTGACAAAATGGCTATTGTGAAGACTGAGCCTGAACCCGAGCTCATCCCAAACATGAACCCTGCAGTCAGCTACATTTGAAAGGAATAAGTTAGAATTTGTTTGGTTATCGAGTTATAGTATGCTTTGTTTTGCTGATTGTACAGGTTTGAAGGGAGATGAGGAAGGGTTATATTTAGGTGTAAGATTAAAAAGAATAGGGTAGGGGTTAGTGGGTCAATTTTAATTTGTTTGCTATGATGGGTTGGTTGGGTGATGGGAATTCTTTTTGCAGTCCATAGTCCTAAGATGAGATGAGGTTTAAGCCAGCCTGTTTTGTGATGTTTTCATGCCTTTCTTCTTTCCTTTTAAACCAAAATTTTGACTTCTTTGCTTGTTATATGTCTCTTTAGCAAATCAGCTGTCTATATTAATTTTGAGGGAACACCATAATGGGGTTTCTAGGTATGATTGGTTTATATTAATGTAGCATTCGACTCGAGTAAATTTCAAGTATGCACATGAAGAGTTAGGATCAAATGAGAAGGAAACTATTCTGCACCGTACTCATTTCAGAAGCATGTGCATAAATCATATGCATCTTCATATACTTTCTACCCCTTTACTTCAAAGTAGTTTGGAATAACTTTTATATTACTTTCTTACAACAACTTCTTACTGTTTCCTACCTGAACCTGAATATACAAATAAGAGCAAGACAGGAAGACTCTAAAGGGATGTAGCGGTAAGTTAAAGAGGAACATCACAATTTTGGCGTTTTGACATTTAGACTACAAGCAATGGTCACACTACTTCATCTTCCACGTCGGTGTCACTTCAGTTTTTTCTCTCCATACATCTCCTCTCACAATATTAAACGTTCAATCCATTGTGGAGGTGCCACGTTTTGCGTTCGTTGAATTCTCGTGTCTTTGAAACTTGCTTCTATTATATGATGATGAGAGACCTACATTTTACCTGCCACATCAGCTTTCTCTATCTGACAACCTACAGACGACTTTTTACCACATCAAGGCGACTGATACTACAAAAAACATACCCTACAAATACTGCTTTTTAATTAATTAACATACACACATACACAAATATTTCTTTTCGGTCGTCCTCTCGACCACTTCGCCCCAAAACCTATTTGCCGACCTCCAAGGACCGAATAACCACATCAAGCTTGACCGAAGCCGACTGATTCCATCTAGGTCGGCGACCCAACGGCTGGAATAGTAGTAGGTACCGAGTAATTTGCTGGAAGGATAATTATAACTTTAAACTAAAACCCACACTAAGCTTATAATCCAATAGTGGATTTATTATTATTATTATTATTATTATTATTATTATTATTATTATTATTATTATTATTATTATTATTATTATTATTATTATTATTATTTATTTTTTCCGGAAAGGGGGAGGGGGAGCAATATAGTAGTGAATGTTCATCTATACTACATGTAAAGTAAAAATGGTCAATGTTGAATGTTGAAATGTTGAAAAATGGTCAAGCTTTTAGTGCATTTGGAAAGTATTGAAATTAAACCATGTATTTAAAAATTATTGAAGTAGTTTTAATTGTTTCTGGTTTGCTCCATCTTTGTTTGTTTCAAAAGGAAAGTATTAATATACATTGAAAACCGGGTTGACCCGCGAAGCTTTAAACCTGACGGGTTGACCCGGGTTAGTTTGACCCTTTTTTCGACCCAACCCGTCGAGATGACCCGATTTAAATTGACCAATTTTTCGACCGAAACGGTTTAACCGGTTGAACAACCCGAGTCGAACTGGGTTCCAAAACATTATGTTTAATCCCCAAATCCTCAAACTTTTATTAATTTTCGTTTATAACCCCTAAACTTTTTTTTTATCACTAAAACTATCTGCAACTATAAAATCCCGTTGCTATGCACAGGTACTCGTCTAGTATATTAAAAGATAACATAGTGCAAATTAAAATTTATGTGTATTGGTTTGTTAATAAAAACGTCAAACCCAAAACAGTATAATGCCATGCTGGAAATATTTTACAAATCTTTTGGAAGTGTGAATTTTGTATATTGTAAGTTCTAAGAGAGTAGAAGTAAATTTTAAATATTTTATAAATCTTGAAAAATGAATAAATTTATAATGATGTGAAAATGCATTATGTAAAGTCCAATTCATTGTGAGAGTTTTTTATAAAATAATGATATGTTGATGTGGCGGTAATGCGACAGTAACTGAACCTGTTTTACACCTTGCATTGGAGATGCTATACCCCTAGTGGTCACCACTTCCTCACATTTCAAATTTTTATTTTGTTTTTTTATTATTTATTTAAGTAAAAACATTACTACATAGATAATTAAAAATGTAAATGCACGAAATTAGATAATTAAAAACTTAAACGTACGAAATAAAAAACTAAAATTAAACATCAGGAGAAAGGTGTTCGACCAAGTCGTCAGGAAGGTTTTCATGCGTTTGTGACGATCTGATTTGCCTGATAACTTGTAGCTCTTGTTCTTGGGGTCATAAGAGGTCGTCCGGTTGATGTGCTTCATCCGGATATCAATCAGGAGATATTGCCTTCTCTTTGTCTTTTCTACTCATATTATGTAAATATGATGCATGTATCCATCATATTCCTTATTCTTTTCGGACATGTCGGTCGTGCGTCTCTTCAAAACACTAAACACTCGTTTCACATCTTTCCTTGCTGCTTCATGCATTCATTTATATCGTATTCGCTTGTGGTCATCATCGCCTGGTTCTGAAATCGACTTAACAAGTGTCACCCATTTCGGATATATCCCGTCAACAAGATAACATTTCCATCTGTAAGTTACACCGTTAAGGTCATAAATGGAATCTTTGGTGCTCTTCCATTTTTGAGATCGTTAAATAAAGGGGATTGATGCATAACGTTGATGTCGTTGTTCGCCCCAAAACACCAAAGAAAGCATGTCTTATTCATAAGTCTAGTGACGCAACAGTTTTAAGCAAAATAAATAGATTCAGACCATGATTACGTCTACAATATTGCCCTTTACATGCATTCGGACAACCAAACCATGACCAATCTGTAAAATCAAGGCTTCCTAACATTTTCGGGAACCCGTGCTTTTCTTCGTGAAACCTATAAACCTTTTCAACATCAGTGATAGCGGGTTTTCACAAATACTCTGCTCCAAAAATTTCATAACAGAAGTACAAAAATGATCAAGGGATAGATAAGAAGTTCTCTCGACCATTTGCAAATATTCATCAAGAGTGTCAGGAACGGTGTCGTATGTTAATTAACGAATTGCGGATATGCACTTTACCAATGGGGAAATGCCTTCTCCGGTACAATCAATATTATCACGAAAGAATGCAAAATGAAGAGTTACTTCGTCAACTATCCTTGTGAATAGCTCTCGACTCATTCGGAACCTCTTCTGAAAATGATATACATTGTAACAATGTGAAGTAGCTCTTGTCTCATTCGGAAACTCATTGTAAATGGCTCTTAACTTATTGCATAAAATCCGAATGGTCAAGCTCCTCGCCGTTCATCCTTATTTTTTGCCTACCTCACGCGTGAGGTCTGATGGTGGTAATGGGGCGGCGCATAAGAGAGGACCTCACAAGTGAGGCCTCACTTCCCATTACTTAGTCTTAGCGTTAAACATTCCTCGTGTAATGTGAACGACTTCTTAGCCTTTACACCTAAATAGCTTCACTTACTTTTGCAGTTGTATGTTTACTTTTACTATGAGACTTCTTAGTCTCTTGTCTTGTCTATTCGTCATAGTGAATGATCCAACACATTCGTAAAATCGTAATAGTCATGAATAAAATTGAACCAACAAGACCTATAAATGATTAAATGAATTGGCTGGACCCAGTTTACTTGATACGAATTAACCATCATGAATCATTTGGTCTTAATACATGATCACATGTTTATTAAATGTTGTTGGACCCTGAACATCCTCTCTGTCTAGAATTTAATAGTTTGGAATCATGCAAAACTATACATTCGTTTTCAATTATTCTCAACAGAAACAATGAAAGTCACAGTATTAACACCGACAGTTTTTTAAAGGTACACATACCTGCTTTGTAAGTATATGGCTTTTTCTAAAGTTCAAACAGTTCTAAGTATGTCATGTTATCTTTTTAATTTCAAGTCTACTAATAATAAAGTCGTTTAGATTCAGTAAACTCGTTTCAAAAGGATTAAGCCCGCTAGACTTATACCCATCTAGAACGCTTCGAGCAATATAAGCTGCGTATACATTTCCACATCTAACCAACTGGGCTAGCTCAGTTGGCCACCAAGATTCTTTAGGGGCTTGAGGAGGAGAGGTTTGGCTAAGGGAGGTCTCAAGTTCAAGTCCCACCCGAGACTTTTACCCCTTCCCCTTCAGGCGGAATAGAAGGAAGTACAGGCGGAGTTCAGGGTCATCATACTGCCAATTGGATGTCACTGCTACCTGAACCACTCAACTAACAAGCCGTTCTAAAAAAAAAACATTTCCACATCTAGCTTCGTTATCTTGTCTTAGTTATATACACTGCAACTTGTTAGCAAAAAAGCTAGTTAAATCTCCTCTATATGATAAGCATAGTAAAAGACAAACTATGGGTAAGTAAAGTAACCACGGTTTTTAAGATTGTGATCATACTCATGATCGTTTTTGTTTTTACAAAATCGAAATTGTAAGATGGGATCAAAATCTTAATATCCTACTTTAATGTCATTTTATTAAAAGTCATTGAAATAGTTCAAATCTACAAATTATTATATATGATAAACACAAAATTATATGAATATTTTATGGAAATGATGTCCTAAATTATGAATATGGAATGTTTAAAAAGATTAACATTTTTTTTTTTTTTTTTTTTTTAAGCATAAGTCATAACTTGGTAGTTTTTTAGCTTGCGATTCAAGAAAAGTAAGATAGGATTAGATCTTAAGATCCTATAGTCAAAATTGGGATCTTATAAGATCTTAAGCTTGCTAAGATCCTACGTGTGAATTTAGGGATGGCAACGGGGCGGGTTTGGGGCGGGCCGGCCATAACATCCCCAAACCCGATTATCAAAGTTCTTCCCAAACCCGCCCCGATCCCCATCGGGGCGCCCAGTCGGGGCGTGATATTCCCCCAAACCCGCTCCGTATTAATCGGGGATCTTATCGAGATGTCCTCTTTTGGTGCAATTCTCGACCAAAGCCGCACCATTTCACGTTAATTGTTATTTTTAGACCATTAGCAATAACGAACCTATTAATAATCAATTACAAACAAGCCTTATTAAGTTTTCAACAATAGTATTATGCAAAACTTAATAATATGACACTAAACGAGTTTCTACACTCACAACAAATATGAAAACTAACAATGTTAGAGTAATATTTTCTTATTACATAAATAATATATAGGTATAGATATATCTGTATATGTGTATATATTACTCGGGCGGGGCGAGGATTCCCCGCTCCCCGCCCCAAACCCGATTAAAATCCCCGTTCGATCCCCAAACCCACCCCGTAACCCGATTAGCATTCCCCGCCTCGCCCCAACTAGTTCGGGTTTTGGGTTTCCCCGTCGGTTCCGGGTTTTTTTGCCATCCCTTTGATCCGGATCGTTTTGCTTTATAACATCGTAAGATCCTAAGATCAGGATCTGGATCTTAACAATTATGAAAGTAACTGTTAAGTATCTCACACGTCCTAAGCAGGACTGGAACCCACAACTATTTGGTTGGGGAGCTTTTCACATAACATGAGATATGACACAAGCCCTTTGGTTTTCTTCCGTTTTATTGACATATTCTAAATAATTAAGTACTCTTTCTGTTCCATAATAAATCTTCGCATTACTATTTTGTGATGTCCCAAAATAAGTGTTGATTTTGTATTTGAATCAATAAAAAGAGATTTTAATGGGTGGAGATGATATTTGTTTTTTGAATAGTGTAGTTAGTGGGTTTATTAACATTTTATGATTTTGAAAGTGAACAATTATTATCAAACTGAGAGAGTAAATAATTTTGTGACAGTTTTATTAGACTTATTGTAATTATGAGAGCAACTATAAGAAATGGGAAGTGATATGCACACCACCAAGGCATCAAAAGTGATGTACATATCACAATCATGTATATGTGGTGTTGTACTATGTGTATCACTAAGAGCATTCGCATCAATAACGCGAAGGGTGCGTTAAAAGGCCAATAACGCGCGTTATTACCACGTTAACCATTGGGACCTCGTGCGTTAACGGGGCGTTAACGTGCCACGTTATTGGCTTAACGCCGAGTTAAAGGGTGCGTTTTGTATTAAAAATAAATAAATAAATAAAAATCACTTCGCCCCCTCTGTTTTGCCAATAACGGCTAGTTTTTTTTTAAAAATTTGCAAATTNCAATATCTTCTATCCTACAACTTCTAATATCCAAAAAAAAAGTCTCAAGGCAACAACAACGATCCTAACTCGTTTACGAACCTCCTCGGTGGGTGGGGGAACCCATACGCGGGTTCATCATCCAACCCGAATCCGAACCCGAATTGGGAAAATCCAAACCTATTCGGTATGTCGAGCCAAGAACTTTATCAACAACATCAAACTTTAAGATTTTGGCAAGAATCCCAACAACAAAACACCTTAAACACCGATTTTCAAAATCTCCAATTCACTCAACAATCCCAACAATCCCAAACGGAAACTAACGAAGTTCCCGAAACACCTACGTCTCCTCCCAAAAAAACCAAAACTCGTACCAAACGAAAGTCCAAAAAAAACAAAGAACCAATCACTGAAGATGACGAAATCGAAGCAGGGGGCAACAAGCATGAACGTTGGACCCCAAGTGAAGAAAAATTACTTGCAACGTGTTGGGTGGCCGCAAGTGAGGACGAACAAGTCGGTCGTTCCCAACCCAAAGATACGTTTTGGCAGCGGGTTCAAAATGAGTTCAACAAAGCAAATTATCATAAGCGCGGCAAAAATATGATACAGTCAAAGTGGAGAACGTTGAACCATTCTTGCGGAAAGTTCAACGCGTATTTCAAGCGGGCCGTACGCGATCAAAAAAGTGAGGAAAATGACATGGATATCCTCACACATGCCAAGGAAATGTACTGTAACGAGAGCAAAAACGCGTCGTTTAATAGTGAGGAGGCTTGGGGTGTTTTGCGTACCCATAAGAAATGGGACGCACCGGAGATGGTTGATTTAACCGGTGATGTCCCAAGCCAAGCAAACGAGGCTTTGTTTGGTCATGATGAACAATCACGCCCGATGGGAAAAAAGCGGGCTGTGAAGAAACAAAAGTCCGAGACAACGGCACCGGGGGAACGAGTACCGGAGGATCTGTTTCGTCGGTCCAATTCGGGGAGGCTTTGCGCGAGGAGTATCGGGTTAAACGTGAAGATGCGTCCAAGGCTTACCAAGCAACCGCTGAAAACCAATTATCAGCAATACGGGCGAGGGACTTCGAATTTTTGTTGCTCGACACTACCGGCAAAGATCCTTACTACGTGACGCTGGTGAATATGGAAAAGGACCGTATCATTGAAAAATACGGGTTGCCAAAGCGTACGGAATGAATAAATGTCTCCTCGGTGCTATGTTTTTTTTTATATCTTTTTATTTCGTAATGCTTTTTATTTTTATTTCGTAATGTATTTTTTTATTTTATTTCGTATTGTATTTTTAATTTCGTAATGTAATGTTTTTTTTTTCTTCGTAATGTAATGTTTTTTTTATTTCATAATGTAATATATTTTAAGATTTAATGTTATGGTTTTTCAAAAAATGAAGTATTAGTTTTAGTTTAGGGTTGAAATTGAAAATATATGAAAAGTTGAATTAAAGTGAGTTAATGTTGAGTTATTGTTGTGGGTGTTTTTTTGTGAGTTAAAGTTAAAGTGTTAAAGCTGATGTGGCGCTGACGTGGCGCTGAGTTAAAGTTTAACTTGAGTTATTGATGTGGGTGCTCTAATGTGATTTTGTGGTGTGCACATCATTTTTGATGGTGTCATATGTATATCACCTCTCATAAGAAAATAGACATGCAACGCTACATCTTTTAAAAGATGAAAAAGGCTTTGTAATCCATTAAATTTAATATTCATATCAAACAATGAAAATGACAATCTATTAAATTGAAAGGACTGTTGATGTATGAAAGGATGCATTGCTAAAAAATAAAAGATGGACATAAAACTACGAAATGATTTACTAATGGGGTATTAGAAACAAAACCCCTGATCATTAGAGTCTATGGTTCATAATTTGGTTTTAGGTTTAAATTCATAAACTGTATTTGAGTTATCAACTGCAAATTAAATATATTAATCTATTGCATCGTCGAGCTTGTTCAATTGATAATTTTTATATAAAAGAATACTCCTTTTGTCCAAGAATAAATGTTAACTTTCGTATTGTATAAAGTTTTATTAAAAAATCCCATTAACTATACTCTCTACTAGTCAAATATTATATTAACCAACTAAAATCACAATTGGTTAAAACATAAAATGAACATTTATTTTAAGATATCTTTAAATAGAAAGTTCGATGCTTACTTTAGGGCAGAAGGAGTATATTTTTGTAAAACCTTAAAAGATAATGTATGTGAACATCTATCTAGGCGTGTCACATAATTAGCAAGGATGAATATACTATTTCAGAAGAAATGATTTTCAGTTTAATTGACATGTCTAAGAAATAAGTTGGTTTTCAACAACAATCAAGAGTTTAAATTTTATAGTTGATCATATAATTGAAGTAGCCTTGTTACTTTCGTTAACAAATCGATTAGTAGAATGTAAGTAACTTTGACCAATGTCTTTGGCCTAACGGTACTCGTAAAAGTGTTCTAATCAAATGGTCTTGTATGTTCAAGTATCACTTGAGAGAAGTATGAGGTTACATATAGTTGAGTGAGTTAATTAGTTTGACTTTATGAAGAAAAAAACAATGTATGTAGCTTTCATTGATACATATCGTATATTTAGCGAGATGGACTGGAGTTGGGGGTCAGAGTATATAAAGTTGTTTGGCGAATTAGTTAAAGTTAAAGTTTATATTTTTATAAAGTTGTTTGCGAATTAGTTAAACTATTATTAATGTAAAATCGGATAAAAACACATCAAATTAAATTCAGATATATTCACATTTTTTGCATGATAATCCACTATATTTTCAAGGGTATTTAAGTAATTTGACTAACTATAAGCCTCATAAGCCCGTTTCAATAGGCTTAGGCTTACGGAGACTTGTGGCTTATAATAGCTTCCATAAGCATGTGTGACAAACAAAGCTTATTTTATAATATCTTATTTTAAAAGCTCAATCCCCTTTAAGCCACTATAAGTCCCGCACCAAACACAACCTATTATTATGGTTTCAAATTAGCTATAATAATAAGTAACTTTCAAAATAGTACATATTATTATGAGAGGCAAACTTAGGGGTGTTCACAATCGGGTAATACTCACAGGAACTGAAAACTGAAACCGAATCGAATTTGTGAATGAATCAAATTTGCCACAATCGAATCGAATTAAGTATTTGGTTTTCTATTTGGGTATCGTTTTGAAAAAATAAAACCGGACCGAAAACCAAATTCAAATAAGTATATATATTTTATATTTTTATATTAAAAACCATCAAAACTCTTTTCTAGTATAAATATAACATTAGTAAGCTTGAAATTTTTTTGGATGCTAAAAGTGTATATAATTAAGACTAAGGATCAAATGAGAAGAATCTTTAAAACAAGAAGGATAAGAAATAACTATAACTGCACATTAGAGATGCATGAATTTGAATTAGATGCATCCCTAATCTTGTAGATGCGTCATAATATATTTTCTAGCTAAAAATTAGATGCATATACATATAATAGATGCATTTCATCAAGTTAAACGAATCCTATGTATTTTTCGTCTTCTGTAGGTCAAATTTGTTGCTAGTACTACTTTGCATCGTTTTCACTTCAAAATCGCTTTCGAAACTAATTTTGACGCATCTAAATGAATAGAGATGCATCTAATTCAAGTCGATGTATCTAATATATACGATTATAGTTATTTCTCATTCTTTTTATTTTAAGTTTTCTTCTCACTGGATTCTTACCCAATAATTAAATGAAAAAAGTTATAAATTATGTAATTCGGGTTATCCGGGTAAACTTGAAATCAAAACAAAATTTAAATTTGCTTCGGCTTTTGGTTTTACAAAAAAAAATTTAACCGAACTAAATAACCAAACAAAACAACCATATAAGCTAACCGATGAACACACCTAAGCAAACTAATATGGTATTTGGGCCTTGAAAGGAAGATATATAGTCTGAAAAGAATGGGCTTATTAGTAGCTAAGCCCAAATATTCTCCTGCAAAACAAATTCAGACTGAACACGCAGTTAATTAAATCTCGCTTATGGAAATATGAACTACTCCGACTCAAGGGCGGAGCTTAGTGAGGACTTCATCAATAAACCTTGCATAAGAGATAGATCCTGCTGACTTGAACTGAGCACGAATTTCATTTGTATTTGAGCGTAAAAGCAGCTGCTTTGAAGGTTGGAAACCTACTGGTTCAGCCAAGAACCAGAAACCGAATGAAGGAAGCGAAGATCAGAGTCAAAATATGCCGTGGAGAAGAGCTTACTTATGAGCGGAAGACGAAGTCGCAGGGGAACCTGTGGCTGGATTGAATCCTTCTCAGGAAGAGCTGATGCCCTAGGCCTAAGCCCGTTAGTGTATTTTTTCGCGATTTCATGTGTTCAAAAAAATTTCTTTTCATCTCGGCCCTCCCATCTAATGTTTTCCTGGAAAAAATATTGTTTCGGCCCTCCACAAAATTTTTTCTAGCTCCGCCACTGCTCCGACTATAATAGCTTTGTTACTTATACTGAACGTGTAGTTGTGGTTATATATTTGACTGCCAATTAATCATCATAAAACTTATTACAGTATAAGTAGACATAATATCTAAATATCAGAAAACATATATGAGGACATGTATAAAGGTGATAGGATCTTTAGTAACTGATATACGAAGCCTAACCGGCGATATGTGTTAGATCGATAAAACCCGGTAGATGTATTCTATTATTAATCAAATTATATATAGAGTGCACATACCTTAATAGACTTCAAACTCATAATCGCGTTTGGGTCATATTTATCGTCTAATACTCCTCGCAATTCGAGCGGCGAAATCGCGAAAGCTCGGATTGGATTAGAATACTAAATAAACATTAAATTAAGCTAAACTATAAAAAAAAATCATTATGGCAATAAAAGCAGTGATTTGTTGATGAAGAAATTCGACAGCAAGCGTAAGTAATTCTTCAAGCAGTAGTAAAATCAAATAAAAGCAAAAGCAAAAGTAAATAATAAATTTGTTGATGAAAACACCCGACAACAAGCGAGATCAATATTCTTCATGCAACAACAATAACAACAAAAGCAAAGCCTAATTTTTTTGGTAGTAGACGGATTCTAGCGGCATGTGGCGGCACGTTCGGCGTTCGACATAGGTGATTCAAATTGGGTTTTATGGAGAATTGTAAAAGTTAACACCAAATGGTTTGTAAGTTATGGCCCAAACAGTACGTAGTTAGGGTTTTGGCTGAAAATTTTTATTTTTTATCAAGGAAAAGAAATAATGGTGACGGTGTTTGACAGGGTGCTCTAGAGGAGACGACTCAAGATAGCCCATCTAGGTCTGAGGATCAGACCCGTTCATATATCATGTCAGATTGATAAAACCCCGTAAGTGTATTTTATTATTAGTCAAAATATATATAGAGTACACATAGCATGAAACTCTAATATACCCAAACCAACAATAAGGTTTGGGCCATATTTATCGTCTAATAATTGTTATTATGCGATTATAGGAGAGTTTCGACATATTAGATGACTCCATCCAAGCGTCTTTTTTAGTTTAATCATGTTTCATTGAACATTTTGATGTCCTTTCTACTTTACAAATGACATTCCCTCAGTTTAATGCAACAAGACATTTTATAAATATAATATTAAACATTACAACTGATAAAAGTAAAAGTAAAATCCAATTAAACACAACAAATAAAACATCTAAATCAACAAAGACATGTAGAAAAATTTAAAACTTGGATACATATAGTAAATGTTTGTACACTTTTATAAATATTTTGTTAAAAACTACATATATTAAATATGATTTGGTTCGGGTAACCATCGATATTCAAAAATAAAACCCAAAATCGAACCATGATAATAGGATCTTTCCGGGTTCGAGTTTTTTTCGATTTCGGTTTCTTGGTTATTGGATTTTGCGGTTTTGGATTGAACGGGTCAGTTCGGTTTGTCGGTTTCACATATTTTTCAACAAATATTCATTTTGAAAAGCTTAACTTTATATAAATCAAATAGTCATTTTAAACAACGGAAAAACATTGCTCACTAAAGTAATTATTATCACAATTATATAATAAAAAAATATTATCGTTAGTTTGAGATGAAATATGCGATATGAAATTCTTGACATCCGTAAATTAAGTGTCACAAAAAGCGTAATAAATAGAAAAATATGATTCACCGGAAATTTTATTTCAGGGTCTCCGCCGTCGTTGCAACACGTTGATACCCTGCTACTAACTTGTTAATGAGCATAAAAGTATATTGAGTTTCATCTAAACATACTAATAACTCATAACACTAGCAAAATGTATATATTTGGCTTGTCGGGCCGAATTGAAGATCCTTGTTGTAGACATTAAATCATATGTTTATAATGATTAACATGTATTGTATCCAACCATTCCATTTTCAAGCATGGTCTTGTATTCAATATGAGAATGGTCCACCTTTTGTTAACACTTTGAAACCATCAAATCAAATCAATGAGCCATGGTCCATGCCATATGCTTTAGGGTGGAAACCTATACACATTTATAATAAAGATAAAATGCCAACGAAGTGATGACCTATCTAAAATTGATTATGTTAATGCGTAAAGATCACAACTTTATCACCATGACTATCCTATTGTTGCCATAGGATAGTCATTCTAATGGTTTATGGCAACAATAGGATAGTCATGGTGATATAAGGTGACTAAGGTTAGGAAAAACCGTCCTATGATCCGCCAGAGCCGGAGGGATCTACCCAAGGACAATTCCAATAGATAGAATTAGAAGTCCTTAGGTATGATTAAAAGGAGTAAAGAATGAAAGGGAAAGAAGGGGTTGAATAATGAAAAAGAAATGAAATGAGAAAGGGTGAAAAGAAATGAGCCCTCCATATGTTCAACCATAGGTCAGACACCGGGTTCAACTCATATGCTACTGATTGTTACTAAGGTGACATCGGTATTGAAGACAAGACGTCATGGACCCAGTGACGCACTGCACTTAAAACTTCTAGCCACTCGAGTATCTCTCAAAAGATACTTGTTTCATTCTCACGGAGAACCCTGCATAATCTATTGACCACTCATTCCGAGTGTGTTGATATTGAAAAGGAGGTACTCTGCTCCATTCCTCCGACGACTAAATGTGCACTTATTGAGTCTAGAGCCAAGAGATTCATCAAAAGATCTCATAGGAACACACGATATTATTACACTGGTTGTTCTACATCAATGGACGCCAGATGTAAACTTTAGAGTCCTACGCAGGTCTTAGCAATCTGCCAGAACGTTTATGAGAGAATTTACTTATGTACTTCTCAATGATTGAACGGAAACTCCTGCCAGGGTCAACATCAAACAGCCCTGACAGCAGGTCACTTCGGTAATCTCTTGTGGGTTACGCTTAGTGTTTCGGTGGATTCCAAACGGTCTACAGTCGTGGGGTGATCTCCAGCGACTCACCTAATCGTGGGTGTACTTCGGTATGTCTGTGTAAGCTCTTTCGAGGGTATCCGATTAGGAACGGCCATGGTAAGGGTTGGAGAAAGTCTTCACAATATGCTGTTGACGATCTCTAATTCCGAACCTGTAAGTACCGGATGTTTTATTGCTAACTGTTTTATGCAGGTACAACCACCACACTAGTTTCCACATGCTCATACATACATCTCAAAGTCAAAGGAAAGTTCTCACTAAGATCAAAGGAAAGCAACAGTCAAAGAAAGATTCTACGCCAAAAAGAAGAATCTACAAAGTTAAGTGACAAAGATCAAAGTGAAAGAACCGCGACAACAAATATATCTATGGCAAAGACTAAAGATGTATGAGCATGTTGGAAAGGCGATTAACCTACAAAGACGAAGCTGTGACGAAAGGCAGATGAATCAACCACAACAAAGAACAAAGAACAAAGAAAAGTCATGTATCAAAGATCACAAAGCATGAAGGAACAAAGACTAAAGACTATTCTACAACGACACACAAAGTTCAACAACAAAGATGACAAAGACCAAATCACATGGAGCATCATTCGAACGACCATCCCTTAGGGGGAGATTGTTAGCATTTAAATTTTATAGAAAAAGTGATGGTCGGTCTCATATGTAATATAGTGTGTCGTGTAGGTAGAATTAGTCATTGGGCCTTGGACTAGTTAAGCTAATATGTTATAAGTTAAGACTTAAGTATAAAACCAAGTCCAAGCCCAAGCCCATCAAAGCCTTTAGGGCATCCACGAATTGTACTATATATACACCTCAAACTCTCATTTGAGGTGTGTGCTTGTGTGTGTAATGTGTGTGCGACCGTAATAGATTCCTTTAGGGATAGGGTTTATATTATAGTTCTCAAGTCACCATCTTTCTCATCTTTTTACTACATATTATACGTGATTAAGATTGGTAAAGTTGTGTTCTTTACGTGTTTACAAGTGATTGTTAGCATTTAAATTTTATAGAAAAAGTGATGGTCGGTCTCATATGTAATATAGTGTGTCGTGTAGGTAGAATTAGTCATTGGGCCTTGGACTAGTTAAGCTAATATGTTATAAGTTAAGACTTAAGTATAAAACCAAGTCCAAGCCCAAGCCCATCAAAGCCTTTAGGGCATCCACGAATTGTACTATATATACACCTCAAACTCTCATTTGAGGTGTGTGCTTGTGTGTGTAATGTGTGTGCTTCTTTAATATATTTCTTATTCCATAAGCCTCATATTATACTTCTCAAGTCACCATCTTTGTCATCTTTCTCATCTTTTTACTACATATTATACGTGATTAAGATTGGTAAAGTTGTGTTCTTTACGTGTTTACAAGTGGTATCAGAGCCAGGTTAAATGTGATCAAAAATGTTGTGGAAGACGTGATTAAATATTTATGTACTTCTAAGATAATATTTAAAAATGTTGTGGAAGACGTGTTTTTAATCCAAGATTTTTGTACTTCCAAGCTTAAAAACACCAAAACTACAAGAAAGTTGCAAAATTGATGATTTTTATGAAAATATTTAAAATTTCGAAAACAAGTACATAAACAAGGACGATTTTTAAAGCTTGATTTTATGCAAAAAGATTGAAACTTTCTTGTTGAGAAAGGTTTATAACACTAGTTTGTAAACAAAAGAGTGTTAAAAACACAAAAGAACAAGAAAGATACGAAATTTTTGTATAAAAACGTGAGAAAAACTTCAAAAATATGAAACAAAACAAACTCAAACACTCCTAAATCATTGTTAGGCGATTGATACCACTTGTAAACACGTAAAGAACACAACTTTATCAATATAAATCACGTATAATATGTAGAAAAGAGATGAGAAAGATGGTGACTTGATGTAAAATATGAGGCGTATGTAATAAGAAATATATTAAAGAAGCACACACATTACACACACAAGCACAAGATGCATCTACAACAGTCGAAACTCAAGCACCAACTCCCTCAACATCATCATCAACATCTACTCCAGCATCTCCAGTGATTGAAATTGTTCTACCAAGAGTTGATGAGCAAAACCAAAATTCAACTTTTCAAGGAGAATCTTCACAACAAAATGCTACGTTAGACGAAGAAGAAGAAGTTTTTGAAAACCCGTTTGCTTCTGAATCTGAATCATCTTCTTCGAGGTTACATGAACCATCTAACACGCATATGTTGAATTCAAGGTACCCTTCTACACTCAAATGGACTAAAGACCATCCAATCGAACATGTCATTGGTGAACCATCCAGGCCAGTTCAGACGAGGAGACAACTTGCCACCGATCTCGAATTATGTATCTACATCTGTGCTTTAAGTTTGAAAGAACCTAAGAACATTCGAGAGGCAATGGCAGAATACCCGTGGATTGAAGCGATGCAGGATGAAATTCTTTCATACAATTTACACGATAGTTGGGAACTTGTACCTCGACCACTTGAGAAACGTGTTTTTGATCTTAAATGGTTGTGGAAGAACAAATTGGATGAAGAAATGACTGTAATCCGCAACAAAGCTCGTCTTGTGGCTAAAGGATATCCGCAAGAAGAAGGGATAGATTTCGAAGAATCATTCGCGCCCGTTGCTAGACTTGAAGCAGTCAGGATTTTCTTAGCTTATGCCGCTCACAAAAACATCACCGTCTATCAGATGGACATTAAGACTGCGTTCTTGAATGGAACTTTGAAAGAGGAAGTGTATGTGACGCAGCCAGAGGGATTCGTCGACAAAGAACATCCAGACTACGTCTACAGGCTTAAGAAAGCCATTTATGGTTTGAAACAGGCTCCAAGGGCGTGGTATGACGAACTGTCTTCTTTCTTGCTGAAAAACAATTTCACCACAGGAACGGTTGATAAAACTTTGTTTACTAAAAAACACAAAGATGACATCTTAATTGTTCAAATTTATGTCGATGACATCATCTTTGGATCAACCAATCCTAATCTTTCAAAACAATTTGAAAATCTCATGAAAAGCAAATTTGAAATGTCCATGATGGGGGAACTAAAATTCTTTCTTGGTTTACAAGTACATCAGTCCCCTAGTGGTATTTTTATCAATCAAGCTAAATATACAATTGAGATTTTAAAGAAACATGGCATGGAAGATTGTGACTCTGTTGGTACTCCAATGGTCACTTCACCGAAAATTGGTGCTGATTTATTCGGGAAACCCATAGATCCGAAGAAATATCGGAGTATGATTGGTTCTCTCATGTACTTAACTGCTAGTCGACCAGATATTCAATTTGCTGTTTGTCTCTTAGCACGGTTTCAGGCAAAGCCTACCGAACTTCACCTCAAAGAGGTTAAACGGATCTTTCGGTATCTTCGAAGAACCATTAACATGGGACTTTGGTATCCGAAGGATTCGGAGTTTAAACTAATAGCATTTTCAGATGCCGATCATGCAGGTGATCAAGTTACAGCAAAAAGTACATCAGGTGGAGCACAATTTTTGGGTGAAAAGCTAGTTAGCTGGTCGTCAAAGAAACAGGATTGTACTGCACTGTCAACCGCGGAAGCTGAGTATGTGTCTCTATCTGCGTGTTGTGCCCAAGTTCTTTGGATGCGGACACAGCTCACAGATTATGGCTTTACTTTCGACCGCATACCTATGTATTGTGACTCGAAAAGTGCCATAGCCATCTCGTGCAACCCCGTTCATCATTCTAGGACGAAGCATATTAGAGTCCGCTACCACTTCATAAAAGAGCACGTAGAAGAGGGTACTGTTGAAATTCATTTCGTTAAGACGGATTACCAACTTGCCGATCTATTTACTAAAGCCCTTCCAAAAGAAAGGTTTGACGAATTAGTTCGACGAATTGGCATGCGAAGCCTAACCCCTGAGGAGTTAGAACGTCTTCTCGAATCTTCTTAAAAAACTTTTTCAAAACCGCTTCGCTGTAAATATTCTTGAAAAAAACAAAATACAAAATTTGAAAAACCAACAAAAAGAAAATACAAAAATAGAAAATTTCAAAAATACAAAAACAATATAAAACCAAAAATTCCAAAAATATTCTTCTCATGACATGTCTCTCGTATAATCGATATTATGTACGTTTCTAGAAATGTTATTCAAAAATAGCACGGATATGTACATATGCTTGAGCGGGAGTTCATTTAAATGTTTTTCTAAAACATGTCGTTTCTCTAATTTTTCTTAAACAATGGCTTTCGTATAATTCAGTACGAAACCCGGACCCGATTGATGACTTCTGATTATTTCAGATCAGAACTCGAACGTTCATTACCGAAATCTTCTTCAAAAAGTTCTAGTATAAACAAACAAAAAGATTTCAAGCAAAAACTCGTTTCAAAATGACTTGTGTACATTTCTGTACATAACTCGTATTCCAAAGAAAAAAACTCCCTCTAAAACTCTTAAAATTGATTTTAAACTTTATGTTTAAACAATATGCTTTCTTTGAGGGGGAGTATAAAAATCAAAAAGAAAATGTTCCAATTTCATGCGAAAAAGTCCGTCTATCTCTCCAAATGCTTTGTATTTAATCAATTGATAGCAAAAATATCATGATATGCTATTTTTAAGGGGGAGAAGACGTGATTAAATGTGATCAAAAATGTTCAAAAACAGTCATTCCATCACCTTTGCCAAAGAATGTTGAAAAAGAAAAAAATGTTGTGAAAAACAAAGCTGTTGTCGAAAAACCAAAAGTGATAGCCCCAGGCCTTTTTAGGATTAGTCCCACTATTGCGTGTGCCTCAACATCTAGGACAAATGAAAAATGCAAAAAGGATGATTCTAATAAGCCTAAGGATGCTAAAAATGACAACAAAATAAATCCTAATGCGTGTGCCTTACCTTCTACAGGAATAGCAAGCACCTCTAGGAACAGCAGACTAAAGCCTAAGAGCAATACAAGGAACAATAGAGTCTTGCCTGTTTATATGTATCTATCATTTGTTAAAATGTTTATAAGTAGTTCTTTTGCTTTTTCCTTGTTCACATGATGGACATAAGTGATCTTTGGTGTATTTGAACTTGGGAAGTCCGGTGACGATGTTATCTTTTGCAAGTTTGTTGATGGTGTCGAAATTGAGGTGAGACAATCTTCGATGCCACAACCATGACTTTGTATCAGTTGCTCGTGTCATGAGACAAATTGGTGATGAGGATGCCATGTGACTTGACTATCGATTGCAGCTAAAGGTTGTGTGCTACGATTCAGTTAAGAGATCATGCCCCAGCCAACTTTCTGAGCAAACTTATTTTCCTGAATGCCAACCTCAAATCTGCAGTCGACAGAATGCTGGAGCCAACTGAAGAACAAACTTGTTGTCCCAACCCGTTGAACGTAGTAAAACGAGTGATAAGTTAATTTCCAAACTGAAGATGCTCACGTAACCGAAGCACTGGTGCAATGGTGATCATTATCAAAACGACACTGGTTCCCATTAAAAACAGCGAAAACACAAAAACAAAATATGAGTATCCCAAAGATTAAGTCAATTACAAAGAATAATATTTCGCCTTATATATGTTTCTTGCGGTAAATTTATATGTATCTATCATTTGTGTAAAATGTTTTGAGTCTAAATATGAGTATGCATATTTTTTAATGTTAAAGAGATTTAGAAAGTCTTAACGTTAATCAGAATCATGTTGTGTTATTGTTAAATTGTCTTGATGATTTTATTTTGTGATTTATATGTAAAACCATCTCAGTTGGCGATGGAATAAGGTAATGTGCCGTAAATCATCAGAAACAAACATTTATTATAAGTTAGAATATATTAATAACTATTAAATAACCAGTTCAGGGAATTAACACATATTTTAATTTAACAAACTAAAACAAACTACTTACCAGAATCTAGAGAGACAGGTAAAACAAGTCTGCTAGTTTCTTATTGGGGTAAGATGCAATATTTGAAAAAAAAAAAAAAAAAAAAAAAAAAAAAACATCTTAAAGTCTGACCTCATCTGACTGGAAAGATGTAAGAAGCTAGCAAAACATTTTTTCTTTTATTTATTTATTTTTGTAAAAGCAATTTTAGGCTGGGTGCAGTGTGACCTCTCACCCTTCGTCACCCACCTCACGCACCACCCTTATTGTGGGTTTCTAAAGTCACGCGCTAGGAAGCAAAAACAAAGAGTTAGGCTATGCATAGTCGTCGGTCACCATGGCAAGGTCGACCGATTTTAGCATCAGTCGTGTCGAGTGTTGGTGTTGGGTCGCCGTCGGTCGACCATTTGGAGAGAAGGGTCAATATTTAGACCGATATTCACAAACACAAAATGCCAAAATGTAGTATATTTGATCACATAGTGTGTGCACTGAATGGCACAGTAAAACCATGCTTGCCAAAGCTGTTGTGAAATTTGAGTGAAAAGGATTAGACAGTGATGAAGAAGAAGGAAAGTGAGAACACACATTTCATGGTGTTTTAAGTGTGTGTGTATGTGTGTGTAAATGTTTACACAGTTCATGGTGAAATGTGTGTAACTTTTTGCATGGAATAATAATGGGGTGATGCCGTGATGGTGAAATGTGTGTAAATTTATCTATGGATTCAAAATCTAGCAATAGAGTAACACGTTTACATTTTTTTGCATGGTAACGTGTAAGTGTTTAACACGTTTACTTTTTTGCATGTTAAAAAAATTGAAAAAAAAATATAATAAATTGGTCACGACTGTGACAACTTGGTCGTCGTCAGGTCGTCAGAGAGAGAAAACTGATGTGGCAAAGTTGTGTCTGGTCACGACTGTGCCCAGCCTTAAAGGTGAGACTAGTCACCTCTCGTGTACCGTGTGTTTCGGCCCCTGAATGTTTTTATTATTAATTTATTTGATTTCTGAGTTTGTGTGGAGTATTTTGTGAGGTATATTTGTATAAAATGAATATTTTTAAGAAATGTGAAAAGAGTGACCATTGCACATGAAAAGTGAGTGGAGACTGAATGATGATGTGACTATGAGTTAATAGGTGACGAGTGAAAGTGTGTTTGACTATTTCCAACATGTTTTCTTTAATGCTAATTTTACAAATACGAAATTTCAAACATAAAGTTAAAAACTTTGTGTTGTGCTAAAAAAATATGGCACCAAGTTGATAGAATTGAGTGAAAGTTGACAAAACATGCAATTATATATTTGTTGTTGTTTAATTCTGTGGGGTTCGTGTATAGCAAAACACGTACATCAGTTACAGTAGTTAAGATTGAATTATAGCAAAAAACGTACATCAGTTACAATAATTAAGATTGGATTGAATTCAAGTATTTAACAAAGAAAACGTAACTAAGAACATTAGGTATGGAACAATGTGACAATGTTTTAGTGTTCTGTACATTCATATATATCTTCTTCCATATAAAATTTTATTTTTAAAGTGTGTTCAATTACATATAAGAATGCTCGATGCAGCATGTTAAAGATGCGTTACAAGGCAAATTTGGTTCCTATAACATAGTTAAACTGCACACGTACCGGGTTATAGGCGCGAAAGTTCTCCCCACAACGCACGGTTTGTGTGTGTGGTGTTTCGATTTTTTTAATTTTTAATTTTGTTTTTTAGTGTATAGTGACTTTTTTTTTGTGTGTTATAAAAATGTTATTCAGGAGGGTGTTTTTGAGAGTTTGTGTTATAAGGTAAAAATTGATGTGCCACGCCCATAATTTGCCACACAGATGTTATGTTTTAGTATCGAAACACTACTTGTACAATTAGTTGAGCCGCATAATTTGGACTTTCTTTCAATCGCATGTTGTTTGTCATTTCACTTTGTTTCTATTTCAAAATTATATTATAAATTGTGTGTTAGTAGAGTATCAATAATATATTAATTTATTCAAACACAGTTAGAGACGGCCATCTTCTGGTTTTACACAAGTCAATATGGAATGTCGAATGATACTAGAATCTAAAAATATATTATCAATTTTAAATATTGTTGGATCTTTATAAAACTACCTCCTCTCAGTTTTAATCAATTTTCTAGCTTATGTTAGCGACGGTACATACTTGAGTCAGAAGTATACACGCGCATATTATTCGAGAAGAATACATTAGTCGAAAGCTTTTATATATAGAAAAAGCTCTAATTTTTAACAGCTATCATAAGAAGCATTTATAAATTCGTAGAGCTGTTTGCATCTTTAATCACTAACATGCCCCATGATCATTTATGTGCTCACACCGATATTTTAAGGTTATGGGCCAAAAACTTACCCGAAAACTCTACGGAAATAAATGAAGCCATCAAGAATCCACTGGCAAAGAGCATATTGCACACTCATGTGCATTTTATATTTACACGTCATTTTAATGAATCTATAATTATACAAATACAAAGCTCTAACCTTATAAATATATGAAAATATAAAACAAAAATATTAATAAGACAATAGATTATATAGAAATCCTTGTAACTTTGTAAGATGTAAATCTTTAGATATAGTCAAATTAATTATCTTTGGATAAATAAGTTAGACTAGTAATGAAATGTAGTTATTTTAGTCTTGATAAACTAGCTAGCAACGCAAGATATGAAAAGCATGTTATTATGCATATAGCCTTTGTTTGTTACTATGATGATTGGGCTAACGAAACATACGGTCATTAATATTCGTACGTCTTTTTATGTCATTTTACATTTTATGATTACAATTACAGTTAAATTATCAAACACTTTTATAAAACACAAAACTACAGTTTGTAGCTTCAACTACGATCTAACAACTTATCATTACCGGTTAATAGCTAACAGCTTACAACTATCCATTTACAGCTAATTTTACCAAACATACCGTAACACTAACTGCATAATTTATCGTTTTTTTAAAAAAAGATACATACGTTTTTATAGATTTTTAGTCCCGCCATTTAGTTTACAACTAATTTACATTGTTTGTCATAATAGCAGTGAACAGTAGCTGCTGTCTTTTTCTTAAAAAAAAGTCTGATAACGTAGCTGTGGCTATGTTTGGCGTAGAGCTTTTTGTGGCAATGAGAGGTGAGCAACGAGCTTTTTGATTTTTAGTGTTCGTTTGGCAAGAGAGCGATGAGCTTTGCTATTTTTTAGGAAAGCTCATTTTTCCATTGCTTCTTTAAGAAGCTGTGAGCGATAAGCAGTGAGCTGTGGCTACAGCTCACAGCTACTGCTCACAGCTACTTTTGCCTAACATAGCCGTAATAACAATGTGTAAAACAGCTCCTAAATGCTCAACGCTCCTAAATGCTACTTTATGAAGCGTTGGAAAATGAGCATTCCGAAAAATAGATAAAGCTACTTATTGCTTGCCAAACGAGCATTAAAGATCACAACGCTCAACGCTCCTCGCTCACTGCTTTTAAATGCTTCTAAATGCTCCGTCTCAAACACAACCGTAGGTGCAAAATGAAGGTGGGGTAGAGTTGGAAAATAGAATCTAAACTAGTAACCACATATGAGTATGTACTATATCATGTAAACACACAATAACAATGTCAAGGTGACAGTAAAACGTGTTGAAAAAATGAAATGAACACGCAATATTTACGTGGTTTAACACTTATAAATTTTGCTAAAAAAAAAAAAAAAAAAAAACAAAAAAAAAAAAAAAACAAAAAACTTATAAGTAGACGATCAGTGAATGTGGTTGATTATATCCCATCGGCACACTAAAGAACCTTTCTTATTGACTCCGTGGCAGGTTTTTTGGTTACAAGCACGTACAGTTACATATATTAGTGAAATTCAAACGATGACACAAAAATTTTTACTGACAATAAAAAGTGTCACTTTGCAACTGATACTTTGAAATAGTACGAGCAAATGTTGCAACTTTTTGGGTTTTTATCCGCCCCTTTTATTAGAAGCTATATGTCACAATAAAATCTATTATTTTCACTCTTTGTGTTACTATGCACAGAGGTTTTTACCGACGGCACCTTGTACAATTTATGTGTTACTGTGTTAGTATAAAATATGTACACATTTATTAACTGGATTTTTACTTTTATGGACGAGTCTTTTATTGACACCTCCGTAGCTAAGTGACACATTTTCTATAGTTGCCATCAAACAACAATCTGTTCCCACACTCAAACTGATAATGTATAGACTTTGATTAATATTATAACATTATGTAAGGCTTTAGTCTATCATTTCTCATTAATCTAATTTTTTATTAAAAAATTTGAAAAGGTAATGTACAAAGTTAATGCCGCAACATATCATTGACAAGATATATACAATCGAATTCGTGGAAAAAAATTAGCGAAAATTACTGCAGACCCCCATTTGGGGAGTGTGTCTTACCATTTGCCCATTGACCGGGGTAATTTCCAAAATGGACCAACATGTCGCGCTGGTCTTGGCTAGACATGTAAAGAAGTTACGTGGACCAATCAAACGCGAAGGAAAAAAAAAAAAAAAAAATTCCAACACAATGTCGCGCCGAATTGGGCTAGACATGTAATTTTTGGCACGACATGTAAAAAAAAAAAAACCCTAACAGATGTAGCTCTAATCTCTACGCGACATCTTATTTTTGGAGCGACATTGTTGTTTTGCATTTCTTTTTCTATAAAGATGACGTTTTGCATTTGTTTTTGTACATTGAGGTTTTGCATTTTTAAGCGACCAAGTATCATTAGTTGATTGACATTCATGATGCATGCGTTAATGTTATAGAAAAATAACAGTTTTTACATTTAACTATAAAATAACCAAAGCAAATTAAGAATTTTAACAACAATTTTACAATTAACCCCCCTCACTCACAACTAACCTCAACTTCTTCATTTGGGCCCCACCACTTACACATTTTATTTATTTTACTCATTTAACAAATAAATTAAATTCATTTCACTAATTATCATAATAAACATACTAATTTTTATTTCATCAAAAATAAAAAAGGTTACAATACGAAATAATACGATATGAAAAAAAATAGGTACGAAAATAACAAACGTATAAATACGATATGAAACATCACAAGAAATTATATAGACTTGTAATTATTGATTAGTTGTTACTTTTCTTCCCAAACTTGCAACACTTGTTCTCTGGCCATTTTCAATATGCCTTGAATCCAAATCTATATATAGGAGTGGAATAAACCTGAGCGGGATAAGTTTGAATTTTGAAATTCAAACAATGGCGAGCGGGAAAAGTTTGATTTCAAATTTGAAATTGTATTCAAAAAAGATGCAGTAAACATTTTAATTCAAATTCCAAAAACCAGGCAGTACATATTTAATAATAAAAAAAACCGTCAGTACACATTTAATAATAAAAAAAAGTGCAGACAAATGAAAATTCAAATTGTGGGCGGGCATACTTTTGAATTTCAAACGGCCTATAAATATCACTGCCCAGTTTCTTCCAAAATNCTGTTAGGGTTTTTTTTTTTTTACATGTCGTGCCAAAAATGAAATGTCTAGCCCAATTCGGCGCGACATTGTGTTGGAATTTTTTTTTTTTTTCCTTCGCGTTTGATTGGTCCACGTAACTTCTTTACATGTCTAGCCAAGACCAGCGCGACATGTTGGTCCATTTTGGAAATTACCCCGGTCAATGGGCAAATGGTAAGACACACTCCCCAAATGGGGGTCTGCAGTAATTTTCGCAAAAAATTATTGAACAGCAAGAGGATATTTTTTTTTTTATTTTTTTTTTAAATTCGTACAGATACAAAGTACAATATGTTTGAAATTAAAATAATAGACCGCAAACAAATGCCGCAACATACATTACTATGTCACTTAACGCGTCGGCGCGTCACTGAGGTCAAATGCATCACTAACGGCGTCACTAAACACGTCACTAAAAGGCTGTTTTTTTGCAGTGAGAGATGATCAAACTCACAACAATCTTTAACATCTTCACAAATCGCTCTTTCACATATTTTTCTCCCCTCTAGGACTATAAAAACGGTACACTATAACTCTTGTTTACAATGTTTTAGGAACCAGGTTTCTAATTGACGAGGTCAAATTATCGGGTCACTGTTTCAACCAGTTCAACCGGCATGGCAACCCAGTTTTCTTATCTAACTTACGGTGGCAAAGGTTTAAGAGCCGTTAAATGAACTTAAATTACCATATTTCATGTTCCATGATATTAATAATTTTCTAAATTTATAGTGTTTACCAAAATTACTCATGTTTTATATGAAAATTAAATTATTTAAAGAAACATTTCTTTTCATTTAACACTTCTAATCTTGTACTACCATGGCAAACCCTTTATAATAGTAAACTCACAACATATGAAAAAGTCAAATACGAGTCACACAATAAGTTATTTATATAAGTTGAACGCTATCTAACGACAGCCCTAAGAGTTGTTATTAACAACAAACTCCACTTTTTTTATTTCAAAATAATACTAGCATCAGTGGCAGAGCTAGAAATTTTTTTTTGGGAGGGCCGAAACAATTTTTGTTCCGGAAAAACATTAAATGGGAGGGTCGAAACAATTTTTTTTTCGGAATAACACATGAAATCGCGAAAAATACACTAACGGGCTTAGGCCTAGGGGGCCGGGACCCTTCCCGGTCCCTTAATAGCTCCGCCTCTGACTAGCATTAAGACATGAACAAAAACATGTGCCACCTTTTTCGTTTATACAACCAATGAATGAAATGAATTACAAATGTGTTTGATAAATAATAAGAGCCAATAATTAATTCATGATGATTTTGTTTGGACAATGCATTATTTTTGTGAAAAGTTTGTTGTTAACGATAACCCTAAGGCTGTTGTTAGCAAAACACTTTTATTTTTTATTTTTTTATTTTTTTCGCATACTATAATTAAAAAGATGCTTTTTGTTATCCTAGGTTTATTAAAATCTGTAAAAATATCTAAGTCATACCTATATTTAACGCTAGTATTTAAGACTTACGAGGATCAGTGTGACTGATTTCAACCCACAAAGCACACTAAATAATACTAGTATTTCTTATTTATGTTGTCGCAGGTTTTTTTTATTGGAAAGTGACATTTAGTGACACAAGTATTGTGACTCACTCCCTGGTGTCACCAATCTTTTTTTAGAACGGCATTTCATTAAAAAGAAAACTAGCAATGAGCTAGCAATTACATGAGAGATTTTAACCAATCAATCCAACTATAAAACATATGACCTCTAGACTTAAGCGAAGAAAAATAGTACAAACGAATATTATCAAAAATATCATTTTTCTTCATAGAGTTAGAGTTAAACGCGACATTATTACGGAACCGCAAAATCCACCATAAAGAAGTCGCGATGATGATATACATACATTGAATATTCTCCTTAAAAACGTGCTAAGAGCCCAGCCAATCTCTCCGATGGTTGTTAGAAACGAATAAAGGCATTGAGACATCACACCAAGAATAAACGAGGCTCCAAACATCTATTGCAATGTCACACTCGAAAAGGTATGGAACTCCACATTACCATTACAAGAAAGGCAAGAGATCTCCGAGATTTCGATACCTCAGGACGAGAGATTGAGACGACGCGAAAGCCTATAAAGCAATAAGTGCCATATGAAGATATTCACTTGGCGAGGAAGAGACTTGTCCTATGTAGTAGGAGGATCCAAAGAAGGAAAAAGGTGAGCGTCAACATGCCTACAAGTCACTCATACCGAGAAGACGCCATCATGGGCAATAGACCAAGCACAAGTATAAGATCTACAACCAAACAATCTTTATCCTGCTCCAACCCGAAAAGTCTATTGAACCATAGATATAATGGGGAGTTACCAAGCCACATATCNGGAACTTTAAAGATATAAAGGTAACAAACGCTGAGACTTCCAAGAACGGCCTTAATTAACGTGAGACGACCCCAAGAGAAAAAAAATTGCTTTCCAAGATGAGAGCCTCGTGTGAAACCGGCCAAGTAAGATATTCCAATTTAAGGTAATATTCGTGTTAGAACCGATCGATAACCCAAGATGTACAAATGGAAAGGAGCCCGAGGTGCATCCTGTATTATTGGCCATAAGAAAAGCATCTTATGCTGAAACTCAAATACCATAAACATTGGAATATTGGATTTATGTATATTAATTTTAAGGCCCAAGGTTAGATTTAAAAAATTAAAATAAAAAAAAATGCAAATCACGAATAATGTTGTCCATGTCATGTGAGCTCCAGTCCGTTGTAATCACGACGTAGTCAGCATAGAATAAGTGAGACAATGTAATAGCAGGAGAACCGAACTTAACCCCATGTATCAAACATGTTTGAACTGCATCCTAAAGAGCCACATGAAGACCTTCCATAACAATAATAAACAAACAAAAAAAGCTGAAAGAGGATCGCCTTGCCTCAAACCACGCTTAATAGAGAACTTGGATGTCGGGCTGCCATTGACCAAGATCGAGGTTCTGGATGAAACCAAGCACTCCTTAATCCAAGACCTCCATTTCATACCAAAACCAAGACTATGAAGCACAAAGTCAAGGTAATTTCAGCTTACAAGATCAAAGGCTTTCTCGAAATCTAATTTGAAGATTAACATCTTTTTTCTTTCGTTTCTTATACCAATTTCGTTTCTTATACCAATCAATCATTTGACTAAGCATGAGAAGGCCGTCGAGGATTTGTCAACCCGCAATGAAGGCGGATTACTCGTGACTAACGATTTTATCAATCACTTTGAAAAGCCGATTAGCAAAAGTTTTGGCAATGATCTTGTAGTGTCACCAATCTAATCATCAGTGACACTTTAAAAGGTGCGGGTAAAATGTTACAAGTTTAGATTGGAGACTTTTTGACTTACGGTAATAAGATGTGTCACAAAAAAGTTAAATAATCTATAACTACACTTTTACGGTGTGTTCTTAAGTTTGGTTTGTAGAAGAAGAGAAGAGAAGTTATCATCACTTCTTTTCCATCCTCTTCCTCCCGAAAGTGGGAGGAAGATTTTGAGGTAAAAAATAACCTGATCTTCATCCCTCTTTTTCCTGTTCTTTTCTTTTCTTCCTTAAAAATAATCTTGAGAATATGTTCTTTTTTCAGTTTTTTCAGCTTCTTTTCCTTTCCATTCTTTCAGCTTCTTTTCTTTTCTTTCAGCTTCTTTTCCTTTCCATATTTTTTTATCAACGGCTACTCTAGTTATGTGATCAAATTAATGCTTTAATGTTTATTACTTTTAGACAATTACTTATGTTTTATTTCGTTGTAAAAGTAATGGGTCATAGTGGGTCAAAAGGCTGTTAATGGGTGGGTTAAACCCGTTAACCCAAACAGTCCTTGTAGGATGAATTTGACAGTTATTTCGTTGTCAGTTATATGACAGTTAGAAGTGAAACGACACAATGGTTCACCACTTATAGTCATGTCGTTTCACATAGTATATATATGTAACGAATTCGTATTAATCAATATATAGAAGTCTTTATTTTACTTACACTATTTTTACCATTTTGTCTCAAACTCTATTTCACACAGTTTCACATTTACACTATGGTTTATCCAAAACGTTTCATTGAAGTCAATTGGCTAAAGCCTAAACCTGTGACAAGATACCAACAAGTTATACATGTAAATGAGTAAGTAAATTCATATGCATGTTTTATGACTGCTTTGCTTAGTCACGATTTTTTAACATTTTAATTTGCATATTACGTGTCACTAACGACTTCTTGTTACATACATTTACAGATGGAGCCTAAAGACTTGCATTTCCATAATAGCGCATAAATGTACGATGCCCACAACTAACTACTAGTTTTTATGATATTCATGTAACTACAGTATTAATTAATTGAAAAGGCAATGTACTTATGTACGGTACAAAGTTAAAACACAATTAGTAAAAGACTAAAAGTCAAGTCCTAGTATCTCGCATTTAAAATACCGCAACATATACGACATATTTTCAATCCGTACACAAATACAAAGTCTAATATGTTTGAAATTTCAAATTATAGACTGCAAACAAATTGCCGTACGTAGAGGTCGGGTTTAACAAGACTAGTCGTCCAAAAAAATATGTTTAAAACCGTACGTATCATCCAAATTCAAAACTAAATTCTAGCAAATCTCGCTTTATATTGTTTCTTTCTTATCTTTATATCACTTTTGAATGACGGTTTTCAACAACTTTCTTTTTATTCAAGGAGAAAACATGTCCACTCGCTTAGGCAATTCGTGTAAATAAATTTGTGTTTATTTTGTTTCAAAGTCTTTGTATAAATCATGAGAATTGTTTCTGATTACAAAAAATTAAACTTAAAGTGCGTATAATAAATCATTAGATAAATGAATTAATGCTAAATGATTTAATAATGTTAACTAAGCCAATTTAATCTACTACTCTACTATTGATTCTCATCTATCTAACTTGAACTCTAGAACCCCAAAACAATGAGAACCAGAAGAAATTTGCAATCTAGATTCATCGTAAACAAAGCAATCCGAATGCAATGTGCCAATGTCAATAATCAAATAATAGTACGAACGTAAGTCAGCAGCATGTGCAAAAATGTTTGCCTTGACTCTCTTTAACACTGTTCAAGATTAAAAAAAGTATTTGAATTAGCGAATCACTTGTGCCTTTTCACGTAACTTTACCAAAGGGGTTAAGTGGCTACGATTACTAGCGTAGCTGAACGAACAGAGACCCTGTGCAAATGTTTATATGATAGCTAAATACGATGGTTAAAAATATATTATACCAACTATTGGAAAAAAAAACATAATATTTTGATGATATGTTCTTAAGTTTTAACAAATGTTTACATCATAAAAATGCACAATGTTAGCAATTTTTGTTGAAAGTGAATTTTAAGGCCCCTAAAAGTTTGAAGCCTTGTGCGGTAACTCATCTTGCAAACTCTTATATACGGCTCTGGCTACGATAGCTCATTAATTCAATACACATACGTTAGTTATGCTCTTATCGTATTTAAAATATTATCAATAGTATGTACAACCTATGCAATCAAATCTGCATTTGGGCTTTATTATGAGTGGAGCTACGTTTTACACCTTTTTATCTTTTTGAAAAATATATACTTATATTTTCATTATTTCACGTATAAGTTTCCATGCAAAAAAATATTTGTTTGAGATAAAATAATTAATAGTGAATTGGATACACGCACAAAATTATTCGAGTGGGATAAAACATTCACAAACGCGGATATTCAGATCTGATTAAAGTGACAAGAAGTCAATCTTGTAAAACTTTAAAAGGAACCCCTTGTACTTTCAATATGATTTATACTACGCCTCCATCTACTTCTATGCATCTAGCAAGCCCATAAAATCTGCCAACTAATAATGCAAATCAATTTCTTGTTAAATCTTATTTTGCTCGTTGACGCGATTTTTAACTTCATTTATGATAAATCAAGCCGAAACTACCCTTTTCTTTGTAGATGTTTTCATCAACTGATAATTATGCAACTATAAGTTATAAAGAAGATTATTCTGCATATATGTAACAGGTTAACAATTTTACTAGAAGAGCTTTAATGTTCTCCCATAAAAGAGAAAATGCAACTCGATTTCTAACACAAACAAAATGTTATACATAACCTTCACAATACAAAACATACTCTCATCTATGTTCAAGAAGAACTTGTTTATCTAGTCACAAATGTTTACTTAGGCTACCAAGTAACTAAACGTAACTCAATTTTGATCGATTACGGTTCTTTTTTTTTAAACTTAATGTATACTACTTTGGCCATGGTCTATTGATATTTTGTTCGTCATGCCCTAAATGTAATGAAATGTATATATTAGGAGACTTGTTTATTTAACATGGGGGATGAATGAATGAGATGGTAGGCATAAATGTAAACAAAATAAGTTAACAACATGGGTAAACAAATACTCCATATATTTAACATCATGTCCTTTTCCAATTGTTACTATTAATAGTGTAGCAAAAGATAACTTGGAAGCACTCTTCTTACTTTTGGTTAGGAGCATGACCGTCTACATTTATGAAGTACCAATTAGTCAAGTCACCAGATCAAAAGTATAAGTTTAGCTTAGTGTTTGAGGTCAAACAAGCTATAAACTAACATCAAAATAGTATTATACAACCCAAGCTTGCATATCTTATAATTATTTTGTTCTTTGTTAGGGGTTGTTTGATAGCCTTTGAATGGCATAATTCAGAGGAAAAATTGAATCGGTCAGTGATGAGTTTGTTTGTTAGCTTAATTTATATGCGCTGTGTCATTCCATTTAGTTCTTATCCATTCTGGACGGTGGGCATGCAATCTCATTCAACAGCCAAGTTTTCTCAATATTGCCCTCTTATTTGATGTGCATTAAAGTTTAACTATTTTTTTAATAGATGCAATTTGACGTGGATAGAGTAAAGTCTTGAATTTTACATTATTTTCAATCAATGATGAAATTTTAAAATACAAGAAGAAAAGTAGATTATCAGATTTGTATAGATAGGAAATAAAAAATTATATTTTGATTTACAACAAAATCAATGAGAATACATTACTGTCTATGTTACCATTTCAATTAGCGTTTTTCTTTATACTTACGTCTTATTTATTATTAGTTTCGGATTATGCATGAGGTTATAGTTGTAATTTTATGTTATTCATATCCTTCATTCAGCACGGTTAGCAAACGCTCTATTTTTATTCAGAAGCATGTTCATACAGAGCATGTGAATCATTCAGAACGATAAATGATTCAGCGCTAAATCATTTTGTTTTATCAAACGGCCCCTTAGTTAGGCTTAAACCATTGCACACCCTTTGTTAGTCATTAAACTACACAACACAAAACCTATATGTCAAGGGACCAACTAAGCTATAACAAATAATAGGTTAACAACATTAAAAACCAAAGGGGTATTTATGAAAATTTGTGTACCTCAAAGATTACATAGTGATATAATACTAGGGATTTGGTATTCTGGAATCCTTAACAAACCCTCCAAATATTTCTCTTTCACACACACACAAACACACATTGTCCCTCTCTCTCTCTCTACATATATACACAAACATTAACACACAACATTATATGTAATGTATGTATCTGTCTGTTGTATGCTACCGTCTGGTCGGCAACGAACCTTCAGGTTAACAACCATTTTTATTCTTTTGCTCCCATATATATAACTGAACTCTTTATATACTTACTGTATTAATTAGTACAGTATTTATCTATACAAGTGTTTATATACTTAAATCTCACTTCAACTGCAGGAACTAAATCTAGCACGAGTTTTATTGATTTGAAGGGCAACTTTAATCTGGAGTCCATTTTGGACTGATTTCTTGTTCTACTATAGGTATACATCATTTTTGTCTTGTGCTTTGTAAATTTAATTGAGCGCACACTCTTTATTAAAACTGTTTTTGATTCTATTCAAATAAATGTTCTTTTAATGAAACTGAAAAAATTGTCACATAAAAAAGTTTGTATAAGAAATTCTAATCACTTTCAAAGATGCTTGTACGGAAGATATTATCCGTTTGAATAGCAAAAAGGATATTACAGATTTTTCGTTTATTTGACAATTGTTTTTTGAAATAAATTTTCTATCTAGAAATAAGTATTCTCTCCCTTGAAATAAGTAAATCGTTTTCTTGAAATAAGCTGTTGTACTTATCAATTTATCATTTACTCTAAATCTTTGTTTACATGATTTTTCGAAAAGGTGTAATTTTTACATGTTTGATGTATCAAAACATAATAATCAAATCAAACAAAATACTATTTACAAGCTATAATCTTATTTTGAGCAATTGCAAGCTGTAATGTGCTGAATCTTTTTGTTGGTTCTACAGGTAATTTACTGGTTTTACAATGATTAATGTGATGGATTACGTGAAGAAACCCATGAATGAAGCCGAAAAAACCTTAGATTCACAGTTATGGCATGCGTGTGCCGGCGGTATGGTGCAAATGCCACCATTAAACTCTAAAGTCTTGTATTTTCCTCAAGGTCATGCCGAACATGCTGGGACCAAAAATATTGATTCTAGCTGTTCAAGGCGGATCCCGCCTTACATTTTGTGTCAAGTATCTGCCATTAATTTTATGGCAGATCCTGACACTGACGAAGTTTATTCAAAAATTAGACTTCTTCCACTCAGAAACCAAAACAATCACAATTTTCAAGACGACGGCGATAATAATCAGCTTTTAGGGTTTGATCGTAAGACTAATGAAAACAAAGAAAAACCCTCTTCTTTCGCGAAAACCTTGACTCAGTCTGACGCGAACAATGGTGGGGGATTCTCAGTCCCTAGGTACTGCGCGGAAACCATTTTTCCTAGGCTGGATTACGCGGCAGACCCGCCGGTTCAGACAATATTAGTAAAAGATGTTCATGGACAAATCTGGAAGTTTCGGCATATTTATAGAGGGACACCAAGGCGGCATTTGTTAACAATACTTCTCATTTAGTCACTTATATTTTTAGCATTTACTGCATATTTACACACACACATTTATTACCACCAACCCATACTTACTCTCACGCCGGAGCTTGGTCCTGGGTACAAAACCCGGGGCGAGGCTAACGCGTTTATTGTGATCGCAGGTTATAGCCTTGACTAGCCCTCGTCCGAAGGACTTCGTAAGGTGACAAGGTTTTACACAAACACATAACCTTCAAAATACAAAACATGCTCTCATCTATGTTCAAGAAGAACTTGTTTATCCAGTCACAAATGTTTACTTAGGTTACCAAGTAACTAGACGCCAACTTAATTTTGATCGATTACGGTTCTTTTTTAAAACTTAGTGTCTGCTACTTTGGCTATGGTCTATTAATATTTTGTTCGTCATGCCCTAAATGTAATGAAATGCATATATTAGGAGACTTGTTTATTTAACATGGGGGATGAATGAATGAGATGGTAGGCATAAATGTAAACAAAATAAGATAACAACATGGGTAAACAAATACTCCATATATTTAACATCATGTCCTTTTCCAATTGTTACTATTAATAGTGTCGCAAAAGATAACTTGGAAGCAGTCTTCTTACTTTTGGTTAGGAGCATGACTGTCTACATTTATGAAGTACCAATTAGTCAAGTCACCAGATCAAAAGTATGAGTTTAGCTTAATGTTTGAGGTCAAACAAGCTATAAACTAACATCAAACTAGTATTATACAACCCAAGCTTGCATATCTTACAATTATTTTGTTCTTTGTTAGTTAGGCTTAAACCATTGCACACCCTTTGTTAGTCATTAAACTACACAACACAAAACCTATATGTCAAGGGACCAACTAAGCTATAACAAATAATAGGTTAACAACATTAAAAACCAAAGGGGTATTTATGAAAATTTGTGTACCTCAAAGATTACATAGTGATATAATACTAGGGATTTGGTATTCTGGAATCCTTAACAAACCCTCCAAATATTTCTCTTTCACACACACACACAAACACACATTGTCTCTCTCTCTCTCTCTCTACATATATACACAAACATTAACACACAACCTTATATGTAATGTATGTATCTGTCTGTTGTATGCTACCGTCTGGTCGGCAACGAACCTTCAGGTTAACAACCATTTTTATTATTTTGCTCCCATATATATTCACATATATATAACTGAACTCTTTATATACTTACTGTATTAATTAGTAGTATTTATCTATACAAGTGTTTATATACTTAAATCTCACTTCAACTGCAGGAACTAAATCTAGCACGAGTTTTAGTGATTTGACGGGCAACTTTAATCTGGAGTCCATTTTGGACTGATTTCTTGTTCTACTATAGGTATACATCATTTTTGTCTTGTGCTTTGTAAATTTAATTGAGCGCACACTCTTTATTAAAACTGTTTTTGATTCTATTCAAATAAATGTTCTTTTAATGAAACTGAAAAAATTGTCACATAAAAAAGTTTGTATAAGAAATTCTAATCACTTTCAAAGATGCTTGTACGGAAGATATTATCCGTTTGAATAGCAAAAAGGATATTACAGATTTTTCGTTTATTTGACAATTGTTTTTTGAAATAAATTTTCTATCTGGAAATAAGTATTCTCTCCCTTGAAATAAGTAAATCGTTTTCTTGAAATAAGCTGTTGTACTTATCAATTTATCATTTACTCTAAATCTTTGTTTACATGATTTTTCGAAAAGGTGTAATTTTTACATGTTTGATGTATCAAAACACAATAATCAAATCAAACAAAATACTATTTACAAGCTATAATCTTGTTTTGAGCAATTGCAAGCTGTAATGTGCTGAATCTTTTTGTTGGTTCTACAGGTAATTTACTGGTTTTACAATGATTAATGTGATGGATTACGTGAAGAAACCCATGAATGAAGCCGAAAAAACCTTAGATTCACAGTTATGGCATGCGTGTGCCGGCGGTATGGTGCAAATGCCACCATTAAACTCTAAAGTCTTGTATTTTCCTCAAGGTCATGCCGAACATGCTGGGACCAAAAATATTGATTCTAGCTCTTCAAGGCGGATCCCGCCTTACATTTTGTGTCAAGTATCCGCCATTAATTTTATGGCAGATCCTGACACAGATGAAGTCTATTCGAAAATTAGACTTCTTCCACTAAGAAACCAAAACAATCAGAATTTTCAAGACGACGGCGATAATAATCAGCTTTTAGGGTTTGATCGTAAGACTAATGAAAACAAAGAAAAACCCTCTTCTTTCGCGAAAACCTTGACTCAGTCTGACGCGAACAATGGTGGGGGATTCTCAGTCCCTAGGTACTGCGCGGAAACCATTTTTCCTAGGCTGGATTATGCGGCAGACCCGCCGGTTCAGACAATACTAGTAAAAGATGTTCATGGACAAATCTGGAAGTTTCGGCATATTTATAGAGGGACACCAAGGCGGCATTTGTTAACGACCGGGTGGAGTAATTTCGTTAACCATAAGAAACTCGTCGCTGGTGACTCCATTGTATTTTTACGAGCTGATAATGGTGAACTTTGTGTTGGAATTAGGCGCGCCAAGAGGGGAATTGGTGGCGGATTTTTTGATATTCCGAATGCTTACAACGTTGGCTGTAAAGCGAGTGTGGAATCAGTGATTGAAGCTGTGAATCATGCAGTTAATGGGGAAGCCTTTGAGGTTGTTTACTACCCTCGAGCAAGTACACCTGAGTTTTGTGTTAAAGCTTCGACGGTCAAATCTGCAATGAGGATTCAATGGTGTCCTGGAATGAGGTTTAAGATGCCTTTTGAGACCGAGGATTCGTCTAGAATTAGTTGGTTTATGGGGACAGTTTCGGGTGTTCAGGTTGAAGATCAAATCCGTTGGCCTAATTCGCCTTGGAGGCTTCTTCAGGTATAAAATCAGATTCATATATTATGATTAATGTTACATAACGATTAGTCTAAATGTAATACGACTCACTAGATTTTTGCTATCGTGTTATAAAGTCACTTTAGCGACCATTATCGACGATTTTCTCTCATTGATAAGTTTAATCTAACTTAAGACAATTAAGAAAACTTATGACAATAAACAAAGTTGAGTGACTCCCGTACTGTATAGAATTTAGAAAAGTACTCGTATTAGGATAGAGATATGATGATTATCAGCCTTTTCTATTATTGCATATTAGTCTTGTACTAATATTGTTTGTATGTTGGATTTTGATAAAGGTGGCTTGGGACGAACCCGAATTGTTACAAAATGTGAAACGAGTTAACCCATGGTTAGTTGAATTAGTAGCGAGTATGCCTGCGATTCATCTTTCTCCATTTTCTCCTCCAAGAAAGAAGCTTCGGGTACCCGATTACCCTATGCTAACAATGCCACCAAGCATTCAGGGAGCCAGGCACATTTCACAATTTGGGTTGGACCCTCGTCTCCCATTTAACCCCTTCCCTAATGGGTTCACAAATCATGACGCATTGAGACGGTTTCCGTTCCAAGAACGACATGAAAATGTTTCGTGTTTGTTGAGCATAGGAAACAATAACCCGAAGGTGGAGCTTAAGAAGAAAAATGAAGAAACTAAGAAGAAACCGATGTTTGTGTTGTTTGGACAACCAATCTTGACAGAACAACAACTATCCGAGAGTGTTTCTGGTGATACGGATGGTGATGGCTCGGTGGTGCTTCAAAATGATTCGGTTCGCAGCTCATCTGAGGAAGATGGTTCGTGGGTTAAGACCGGCCATTGTAAGGTCTTTTTGGAGTCAGAGGACATGGGCCGAACTCTGGACCTCACGGCTCTGAACTCCTATGAAGAATTGTACATATACCTTGCTACCTTGTTCGGCTTAGAAAAATCAGAAATCTCGAGCAACTTGATTTATTTAAATGGCACTGGAGCTATAAAACACACGGGAGATGAACCCTTTAGGTATTTATCATTCAACTTTTAGTAAAGTTTGTGTTTCTTGTCTATGGATCTATTACTCCATTCTAAAGTCGAATTGAACTTTGATTGTTGCAGTGAGTTCTCGAAGGTGGCACGAAGATTGACGATTCTAACGGATTCGGCTAGTGGCAATGTAGGATGCTAGCAAATAATTGATCACTTTCTTTTATGTGTATAGTAGAGTTGCTATATTTGTTTTCTGAACTTCATGTTTGCTTTGTTATGGAGGTTGTGGGGAAAACCCCCTTCTACCAATCGATCCTTAGACATTTTTAGCTTATAAATTAATATCAATTCTGTTATTTACGTTTTTTTCGTTTCTTCTTCATCAACAATGGTTGTTGTTGCCTTGTTGGTTATACGTACTCTAGCTTTTCACACCGATAAATATTGTCTAAATATCTAAAAACAAACGATAAAACTTCTTTTGGTCGTGTTGAAACGCATCCACAGAATAAACTATCCGTGAAGCAATGCGAAATTAAACATTCAACTTAACAATTTATTTGTCATATAGACATCTTTCGATCGGTGTTCACTGCATAAATATTACATCAACTTGTAGAGAATTTGTGGTATATAAGGTATTCTAGTCTGTTATAACCACTTGCTCATCAAATTATATATACAGTACATGTTTTATACAGTAAACTTAGGATCTAATTAATAAGTTCCATATGTTCTTTCATGTGAATATTACTATTCCATCACATGTAAGTTGCATCTTTCCCATCATATAACTTAACAAGTGAAACCTTTTACATCCTAAAAGGATTTGTTGTACAATGTTATCGACGAAATCTTGATACTTCACGAAGTTCTTCATATGTCATTCACATAAACCAGACACCGGCAATTGTCTATCGAGAAGCTAGAGGACGGACCCATTTACGACACTAGCTAGCTACCACGGACAGAATCAAACGTCTTTCTCCTCACAGTAGTTAGTGATATCCTAATCCAATTTGCCCTAGTGAGTTGCAACATAACCTTTTTTTTTAACGGTATGTTTCTATATAAAACTAGAAAGAAGCTAGAAAATATAAAAACTAGCTAAAAAAGAGTTACTGAGTTATAAGTATACCTAATGTTTTTATGTGTTTGATACATAAATTAACCTTTTATTGTCATGAAATATATTAAATTTGAAGGAAAGAAATGTGCACTTAAGTGCGTGTATGTGTGGATGTGTGTCTGTTTTAATGTTGAAATTATGGCCTTAATGACAATATTTAAGTTAATACTAGAAAAAAGTTTGAATAATAATATAAAGTGTCAGACAACATTAATCCCAAAGTCTAGTGGGATTAGGAACAGACAGCTTGCTCACGTGTGGCTTGTTCGACTTCCGTTTGTTTTGAGGTTTTTGCGTTTATCAACTAGCAAAGTTACCGCGCTATGCGGCTGCATTAGAGAGAGGGGGGAAAAATGTTAGTAATAGTCAATGTATGTTGATACATGTTATAGCATTATACGAGTTATAAGTCCCGTGCACGCACGAGGTTTACACATAAATCAAATTTATTTTAAAATTTTAGTGTATATATAAAAAATTTTGTGTACATAAATCAAATTTATTTTAAAATTTTATGTATTAATATTTATTAATATTTTGTACAAAACTTTATTGGATGAAAGATTTAACTTTTTTTAGTTAATATGGATGTTGAGGTTGAGGTTGATGTTGTTGTTGTTTAGTAGCACTTAATGAGCGTTGATGAAGTTAAAATATACTCCGTAAAGTTTTTTAAAAATGTTTTTCCGGATATCTGTATATAAACTTTGAATAATAATTACATGAGTCGTTGTTATAAGTACAATCACGTATATTTGATATCATGTTGTACAAAATGTGCGAGTTTAGTAGCACGAGTGTTGTCGTTGTTATAAGTTAAAATATATCCGTATATAAACTTTTATTTAGCTGACATAGATGTTGTGGTTGATATTGTTGTTTAACTTTTAACATTTGGTATCATGTTGTACGAAATGTGCGAGTTTAGTAGCACATAATGAGCTAATAAAGTTAAAATATACTCCGTAAAGTTTTTTAAAATGTTTTCAAGATATTCATATATAAACTTTAAATAATAATTACATGAGTTGTTGTTATAAGTACAATCACATATATTTATTTTCATATCAAAGTAACTCGTAATTAAAATTTGATATTTATATTACCGTTAATATTAATTTAACCGTATTTAATATTAAAATCCGTGTACGCATAGATTAAACTTTTAAATAGATAACATGAGTCTTTATTTAACGTACATAGTAAAAAGAATATTTTAATAGATGAAAGTTAAAACTAATATTTATTTTAAAAATATTTACATATATTAAACCTAATTCGTATATTTATAAAATTTTGTAAGTTTAATTGATGGAAGTTTCAAGTAAATACTAATACTCATGTAGTTGTGAAAAAAGTTCATATTATAAAGTGTAAGGGTATAAAGTGTAAGGGGTTATTTGTTTATTTTCTAAAGTTATTAAAAAAATAAAGATTTATAATTTTACACTTAACTCTATATAATATATTTAAAATTCAACCATTAATGTTTTATTACCTCATCTTTTTTTAAGTTTTTATTTTCATAAATTTGACACATATATTTTTATATTTTTTTATCAATCAAATTCTCCACCAAATTTATTAAAGTTTGACCAAAATCAATTTAATTTTGACTTTTTATTGGCAATAATATTGCTCGATTTCCGCCAATGTGTCAAAATCGAGCTTTCCTAATGGTCCAATTTTTTTCCACTAAGATTGATTTTGCAAAATCACTCCGAAATGTTGTAATTCCTTTATTATATGAAAGATTTTCATTTTATATGGGTGTGAATTCATTATCTCGATAAGACACTTCTTTTTTCACCGCTTAAACAAACTCTACCATAAACATTTCAAAATATATTGACCATCCTAAATCATACTAAGCGAAAGCATAACCTAAACTTATTCATGATTATATGTATTCAAATTCTTTTAAAAGCTATCGGTCACAATAATAATTTTGAAAGATTTAGTTAGTTTTGACAAACTTAAAATTTACAATTTATCATTAAAATTGTTGACATGCACTTGTATTGTTATGCATTGAAATTAATACTTCTTAATTTTTAAGACATATGTTCTTTATAAAGAAGTAAGATATCCTTGAAAAAGAGTTTATTACTTCAAGTCACAAAAAGATAAATGAAATATGTTTAAAATCAATAATTAGGCAAATTCCAAATTATGCAAAAATCTGTGGCATTGCATCAATTGAAAGCAATGACGTTTTCATCAAACTTATTTTTTCTTCATTTTCTGTAGCATTCTGGAATTTCATTTATTTTATGTTGTTAAAAAGATTAATACAACACCATATCAAACTGATTTTTTGTTCACTAAATCTTCATAATGTGCAAGCAAGTCCTATATAGTCTATTGATCATTTTACAAGATTGTTGAGGTGACTTAAACTTATAAATAGGTAATAATATAGCATATGTTTTACCCAAAAATAGTATATTTTTTAATGAACAAATATAATTATATAATAATACAAAAAATGTGAAAAATATATGAACGGGTGGATTAAATAGGCATGCATGTTTAAGTGCGTAACAAGAGTTGCGCCGTTTCGATGGTTGTGAGGACTTGTCCTTCCCATGCACACACCAATTAATGCCATTTATTTATGGAGTTTTGTCCCCCTTAATATTTAATAATCTTATGAAACTTATTACTACTAAACTAAACTTTTTTATTTAAACTATTTAGAAGTTAACCTACTTGTACGATTGTTTACCGCCAATTCATGGTACCGTTTTTTGTTTTAGATAAGAAAGCTATTTTTACAATTTTATCCTTGATCTGTATATAATTTGTTATTTTCATATGATATCTGTACTACATACATGTAATGGGTGTATCCGTTTTTTAAAAACTTAAAATTCTTAAAACTTAAGATCATTTAAGAAACACACGATTTAAAGAAACACATAAAATTAAAATATAAAAGTTGATTTGAGAATAAATGAAACTGAAACACGGTTTATTAATACTAGACGAGTACACGTGCACAACAACAAGATTTTAAAGCGGCATATAGTTATAATTATATTATGGTTAAGTGTATTATCTAACGTTTGTGTAACCAAAATATAACTATAACTATCTGCAAATATCGTTGTTATGCACAAATACTCGTCTAACTTCATAATTCTTGATAAACTAATCATATATAGCTACTAAAATTGTTCTGGCTAATAAATAATACTCCAACACTAAAGCATATCTTTAACAATCTTTTACTTATGAATCTAACAAACTAGAAAGACATGAAAAACTATCAAGAATAAGAAGAAACAAGTAATGTTCTAATAAGATCGAATCTTAAGGCTCAAGATCCCATGCATAATATTCGGTCAAAAAGTCAATCATGAAAGTTGTACACCCATATTTTCCTCATTTCTTGTTTTTTATGGTTTATTTGTGACTCCAATAATGATTGTAACACTGATTATGGCTATAAAATTATGGATTGAAAAACATAAAGTCAAGATTAAATACAAATGGTCAAACATTACACAAGACAAACGTTATAACTTAGCATTGTGTCTTGCAAGACATTAAATAATAATAATAATAATAATAATAATAATAATAATAATAATAATAATAATAATAATGGAAAATGACAAAAATAATCAATTTTACAAATTTTAGTAAATACCCAATTTTTATCTAAAAAATCAAAGTACCCATAAAACTAACAAAAAAATTGCAAAACCTTGCTAGTTTTTAGAAAACTAGCAAATCTTGCTAATTTTCTAAAAAAAATATCCCAACACTTTGCTAGTTTTCAACCTTGTGATTGTTTTAGAAAACTAGCAAAACTTTGCTAGTTTCATGGATAGTTTGTCTTTTTGGATAAAAGTTTAGTATTTGACGAAATATGTTTGGAAATTTGCTTATTTTTGTCATTTCCCTAATAATAATAAGTTAGAAGGTGAAATTAATGTCAAACACAGTGTTTTCAAAACCGATTCATAGTTGAAGTAGATATCACATATAGTTCATTTGTTCTATGCATTTGCTAGCTTTTCATCAATACAGTTTACTACGGAGTGTAAGTGGAGCCATTGCACCTAGGGGTGTTATCTGGTCGGGTTATCGGGTTATCGGGTCTTGTCGGGTCGGGTGAGTCGGGTTTTGGTTATAAAAAAATTTAACCCGCAACCCGACCCGATAAGGAGTCGGGTTATCGGGTTCGGGTTGATATCGGGTCGGGTGTTGTCGGGTCGGGTGATTCGGGTTAATCGGGTTGGCTTATAAAATTTGGCAAAAAAAATATTTGAGCTTAAAGACTTGTCATTGACATTTAATTTTTGATAGGTAAAAAATGATTAACAATATGTTACAATAGGAAAAACTATATATCTATATGTTTTATACAATATGTTACAGTAGGAGTAAAAACGTTACGAATATGTTGTATGCGGTAAGGAGTACAATAGCATAACTGGTTATTCGAAGTTATGTTGCAATTAAAATGGTTACAGTAAGATTACTAGCCATTCCAAGTTAAGTATCTTAAAAAATGCAAAGCCAAAATTGAATATCTTAATAAAAGAAAAGAAAATTTCTATAGCGGCCATTACAGTAGCATACGTTTTAATACTGTGAATGACTGAATGCTTTATCTATCTTGATAAACATAAACTATGTACCTCTGTAAATGTGACCAAGCGTTTCATGCATATTGCAGTATCTTGTATATTGGGCTTATAAAAGTTATTACTTAAAAAAAAAAACAAAAAAAACAAAAAACTTTCGGGTCTTATCGGGTTGACCCGATAACCCGATAGCAATAATTATTTAACCCGAACCCGACCCGATAACACTATCGGGTTATCGGGTTCGGGTCAAAACAACCGACAAGATTTTTTAACCCGATTTAACCCGACCCGATAAGCCTTATCGGGTTCGGGTCAACCCGACCCTACTGACACCCCTAATTGCACCTGGACCATCGTTTGGGGAAGGTACAAATTTAAAGCATTTTTGTTATACAAATACAATTTGTGCCCAAGTTTATATGTGTAATAATGTAATGTATCACATAACTAGCCGAAAAGAATTCATTGCATTTGGTAAATGTAATAGTTTACGTTTTATTAATGAATATTATTACATGTGTACGAAACGACCCTGCTTTTCTGTGTAACTATTCGGGTAACTTGGATTTATTTGCACGATTACACATTTGTTGATCACAAACTTTCTTGTCAAAAACTGATATTTGTATCAGATTTTGGCAGCACTAGGAGCCCACAAGTGCTGACATAGAAGGTGTGGATTTTGACTAATCCATCTATAATGTTGCAGAGACTGCAAATTCTTACGAATAATACAATATGGTATTAATATTTGCTAGTACAGAAATATTGACATCATATGACATATATAGTACAAAATAATTCACCATAACCTTCTCATAAGAGGTCCAGGTAGGGATGGCAACGGGTCGGGTTTGGGGCGGGTTTTAGTGTACCCATACCTGCACCCGTTTATAATATCCAAACCCATACCCGCCCCATTACCCGCCGGATACCCGGTTAATATTATCTATCGGTTTTTCGGGTTTTCCCGCGGGTATCGGTTATCCCTAATTGAATATTAATTATATGGAAAAAATGGCGATATTAAGATTAAGTCACCCTAAAATCTACCGATAAAACAAAGGAAAACACCCTAATATATTTAAATTTTTTAAAAGTTAAAGAAAATGAATATCGTATCAAACGATTTAACGCTTTTGAATAATTCATGTACAAAATAAGTGTGTTATGTAATAGAGATACTTATATAAAAAAAAAAATGTATAATGGAAGAAATTATATATAAGGTATATATATTCTACTTATTTATAATCTCAATAAAGCGGGTACAGATTCGGGTAAACGGATATGGGTACGGGTAATCGGTCGGGTATTACCAGAACCCGTACCCGGCAAAAAAAATTTATCAATACCCAAACCCGAACCCGACCCAACCGGTTCGGGTTTCGGTTTTCCCCGTCAGTTTCACATGCTTTTGTCATCCGTAGGTCCAGGGTTTAAACATCACTAACTATACAATTGCGGGTGACCAAAGAAAAGGTCAGAAACGGTCACTGTGATACTTCGGTTAAGCCATTTATATCTAGTCACAAACCAAACCTTCCCCGTGTATATGAAGAAGAAAATAGTTGTGCCTTTTACCCCGCAGGAATCGAATAACAAAAAGAGACAAGAAAACTCCATGATCATAAAAATCAGAAAATGTCATCACAATCAAGAATTCCTCAAAATCAAGCATTTTGGTATTATACTTTGCTCAAGTTTAGAAAGAAAAACTCTTTCAATCAAACCAAAAATTACTTATTATCTAGTCTATAACTTGCTCTATCACCTCATAACTAACATCCATAGGAAGGACAGGGTATAAATGCTTTTTTAGACACGTGAAATGTTAGTAATAGTCGATGTATGTTGATAGATGTTATAGCATTATATTTCGTTTTATATGGGCGTGAATTCGTTATCTCGATAAGACACTTCTTTTTTCACCGCTTAAACAAACTCTACAATAAATATTTCAAAATATATTGACCATCCTAAATTATACTAAGCGAATAACCTAAACTTATTCATGATTATATGTATTCAAATTCTTTTAAAAGCTATCGGTCACAATAATAATTTTGAAAGATTTAATTAGTTTTGACAAACTTAAAATTTATAATTTATCATTAAAATTGTTGACATGCACTTGTATTGTTATGCATTGAAATTAATACTTCTTAATTTTTTAAGACATATGTTCTTTATAAAGAAGTAAGATATCCTTGAAAAAGAGTTTATTACTTCAAGTCACAAAAAGATAAATGAAATATGTTTAAAATCAATAATTAGGCGAATTCCAAATTATGCAAAAATCTTTGGCATTGCATCAATTGAAAGCAATGAAGTTTTCATCAAACTTATTTTTTCTTCATTTTCTGTAGCATTCTGGAATTTCATTTATTTTATTTTATTTTGTTAAAAAGATTAATACAACACCATATCAAACTGATTTTTTGTTCACTAAATCTTCATAATGTGCAAGCAAGTCTTCTCTATAAAGTCTATTGATCATTTTACAAGATTGTTGAGGTGACTTAAACTTATAAATAGTTAATAATATATATGTTTTAATGAACAAATATAATTATAAATACAAAAAATGTGAAAAACATATGAATGGGTGGATTAAATAGGCATGCATGTTTAAGTGCGTAACAAGAGTTGCGCCGTTTCGATGGTTGTGAGGACTTGTCCTTCCCATGCACACACCAATTAATGCCATTTATTTATGGAGTTTTGTCCCCCTTAATATTTAATAATCTTATGAAACTTATTACTACTAAACTATACTTTTTTATTTAAACTATTTAGTAGTTAACCTACTTGTACGATTGTTTACCGCCAATTCATGGTACCGTTTTTTGTTTTAGATAAGAAAGCTATTTTACCAATTTTATCTTTGATCTGTATATAAGTTGTCATTTTCATATGATATTTATACCAGATATAATTGATATAATTGGTGTATCTCATTTCTTGAAAACTTAAAATTCTTAAAAACTTAAAATTTATTTAAGAAAACACACAAAATTAAAATATAAAAGTTGACTTGAGAATACATGAAACTAAAACACGGTTTATTAATACTAGACGAGTACACATGCATAGTAACGAGATTTTAAAGCAGCATATAATTATAATTATATTTTCGTTAAATGTATTGTGTAACGTTTTGAGTAACCAAAATATAACTATAGCTATCTACAGTCATAAAATATCGTTGTGATGCAAAAATACTCGTCTAACTTGAGTAATTCTTTATAAACTAATCATATATAGCTACTAAAATTGTTCTGGCTAATAAATAATACTCCAACACTAAAGCATATCTTTAACAATCTTTTACTTATGAATCTAACAAACTAGAAAAACATGAAAAACTATCAAGAATAAGAAGAAACAAGTAATGTTCTAATAAGATCGAATCTTAAGGCTCAAGATCCCATGCATAATATTCGGTCAAAAAGTCAATCATGAAAGTTGTACACCCATATTTTCCTCATTTCTTGTTTTTTATTGTTTATTTGTGACTCCAATAATGATTGTAACACTGATTATGGCTATAAAATTATGGATTGAAAAACATAAAGTCAAGATTAAATACAAATGGTCAAACATTACACAAGACAAACGTTATAACTTAGCATTGTGTCTTGCAAGACATTAAATGATTAAATAATAATAATAATAATAATAATAATAATAATAATAATAATAATAATAATAATAATAATAATAATAGAAAATAACAAAAATAATCAATTTTACAAATTTTAGTAAATACCCAATTTTATCTAAAAAATCAAACTACCCATAAAACTAATAAAAATATCGCAAAACCTTGCTAGTTTTTAGAAAACTAGCAAGATTCATCTTGCTAATTTTCATGAGTAGTTTGTCTTTTTGGATAAAAGTTTAGTATTTGATGAAATATCTTTGTAAATTTGCTTATTTTTGTCATTTCCCTAATAATAATAAGTTAGAAGGTGAAAATAATGTCAAACACAATGTTTTCAAAACCGATTCATAGTTGAAGTAGATATCACATATAGTTCATTTGTTCTATGCATTTGCTAGCTTTTCATCAGTACACTTTACAACGGACCGAAGTGGAGCAATTGCAGCGGGCCATCGCTTGGAGAAGGTACAAATTTAAAGCATTTTTGTTATACAAATACAATTTGTGCCCAAGTTTAGTTATTTTATATGTGTATAATGTAATGTATCACATAACTAGCCGAAAAGAATTCATTGCATTTGGTAAATGTAATAGTTTACGTTTTATTAATGAATATTATTACATGTGTACGAAAACGACCCTGCTTTTCTGTGTAACTATTCGGGTAACTTGGATTTATTTGCACCATTGCACATTTGTTGATCACAAACTTTCTTGTCAAAAACTGATATTTGTATCAGATTTTGGCAGCACTAGGAGCCCACAAGTGCTGACATAGAAGGTGTGGATTTTGACTAATCCATCTATAATGTTGCAGAGACTGCAAATTCTTATGAATAATACAATATGGTATTAATATTTGCTAGTACAGAAATATTGACATCATATGACATATATAGTACAAAATAATTCACCGTAACCTTCTCATAAGAGGTCCAGGTAGGGATGACAACGGGTCGAGTTTGGGGCGGGTTTTAGTGTACCCAACTACTACACATACCCGCACCCGTTTATAATATCCAAACCCATACCCGTCCCATTACCCGTCGGATACCCGGTTAATATTATCTATCGGTTTTTCAGGTTTTCCCGCGGGTATCGGTTATCCCCAATTGAATATTAATTATATGGAAAAAATGGCGATATTAAGATTAAGTCACCCTAAAATCTACCGATAAAACAAAGGAAAACACCCTAATATATTCAAATTTTTTAAAAGTTAAAGAAAATGAATATCGTATCAAACGATTTAATGCTTTTGAATAATTCATGTACAAAATAAGTGTGTTATGTAATAGAGATACTTATATAAAAAAAATGTATAATGGAAGAAATTATATATAATGTATATATACTCTACTTATTTATAATATCAATAAAGCAAGGTACAGATTCGGGTAAACGGATATGGGTACGGGTACGGGTAATCGGTCGGGTATTACCAGAACCCGTCACCGAACCCGTACCCGGCTAAAAAAATTTATCAATCCCGAAACCCGTATCCAAACCCGCCAACCCACCCTCGAACCCGACCCAACCGGTTCGGGTTTCGGTTTTCCCCATCGGTTTCGCGTGCTTTTGTCATCCGTAGGTCCGAGGTTTAAACATCACTAACTATACAATTGCGGGTGACCAAAGAAAAGGTCACTGTGATACTTCGGTTAAGCCATTTATATCCGGGGCCTGTTTGGCAGGAGCTTTTTTGGGAGCTGTTAGTTTTTTGTTACAAAAATAATCTCCTTTAAAATAAGTAGCTCTGTTTGGATACATTAACTTTAAGCTTTTATTTCAAACAAATAGCTCATAAATGAAAAGCTGATTCATGAAGCTTTTAAAACATCTTGGAGCTGTTAAAACTTTAAATTACTGATATACCCTCCAAACAGTTGTTTAGAATTATAAATATGTCCTTTTATGTCATTTTACATCTTAAAATTACATTTAACAGCTAACTTACCAAACACTTTTATTGAAAAAAAAATATACAGCTTGTAGCTCATGTTAACAGTTTTGCAGTTTACAGCTTACAGTTAACAACTTATAACATACAGCTTACAGCTAGTTTTGACAAAAATAGTCACAAACTAAACCTCCCCGTGTAATATGAAGAAGAAAATAGTTATGCCTTTTACCCCGTTTATATTGCGTAATGGCAGGAATCGAATAACAAAAAGAGACAAGAAAACTCCATGATCATAAAAATCAGAAAATGTCATCACAATCAAGAATTCCTCAAAATCAAGCATTTTGGTATTATACTTTGCTCAAGTTTAGAAAGAAAAACTCTTTCAATCAAACCAAAAATTACTTATTATCTTGTCTATAACTTGCTCTATCACCTCATAACTAACATCCATAGGAAGGACAGGGTATAAATGCTTTTTTAGACACTATGCGAAAGTTTATGTTCGTATTGTTAGATCAGAAATCAACGCGCAGATTACTTAAGAAAGCTAAGGTATGGGGAGACGTAGATTTCCCAAACAACGAGCACCATGAGGGAAGCTTCTCGAGAACCCTTTTGACTTTTGGAGTCAATCTGTCGACATCGGTTCTTAGTTTCAGCAGGAGGTCGTGATCATTCTTCACTTGACTTTGGTTTTTGCCCCAGTAAAGAGTCAAATCAAACCTCTTGGGAGCATTCCTCCCACCAGAATACTGAATAATATGCCATCCGTCTGAACTAGTTTTTGCGCCTATTTGAATCAGTTCCTCGCCATTTTCAGCATCTGAAGAAAGAACGTCAAGAAAATTACAAGGGTCCCACTAAAATGTATGGAAAGAAAAGTCTTACGTTTAAGAATACTACCTTTGAGTCTAAAATCTTCTATTTTATTAGTATTGATTGCAAGAGTCCAGCGGGTTGAAACTCTAGTATCAATTGTAACTTGTGTAAGTCTTTCATCTGTTCTTGAATCGCTCTCTACATTTAGTGTTGGGATATCTGATTTGCTCCATCCATTTGCAGAATCGTTCTTGGTCCAACAACTATACGAAGCAGTGAAAGTGACGAAATCAGTAGCATTTTCTCTTCCACATACAAAACCTTCATCGATATGTTCAATTTCCTTGGTTAATTTTCCAGGGGTGGTCGAAAATAAAGAAATGTGAGAGCTTGGTTCTGTGTATTCTCCGTTGCTTCCTGATACCTCCACAACATGAACAACCTGAGAATCATCACGGGTTTACATTAAATTACAAGTTCACTGTTTATAAACAGAAGTACACATTTTGATACTTCATTAGAATTGTTCACGGTTACTTAACTTCTTGCATAAATAATTTATTGCAATGCTAATCTTTATAACAAGTGCATCAAGTAGAAAAAATGTTTCATAATGCACACATTTCAACTTTGTATATGGAAAGTACAAGGTTTTGCTACCGAAAATTCCAAGCGTATTTCTATTCTTGAGTATCATTAATTTGAGTATTTAACTAAAATCACCTAAATGAAAGGTGTTCGACTTATTCATACAATTTTCCTATAATATTCCATTCATCATATTTTTGTGTCTGATTTCCTATTCTTATATCAAGTAAACGGGACCTAGACGGTTACTTTCGTTTTTCCTCGCACTAAATAAGTCTGACCCACACAAGTTGAAAAATGTCAAATGACCAAAACAAACAGTTCCTTACATTTACTGTTCTGGAAATGTCTTCAGTGAACGGCGGGATGATTCCAGATATCACCGCAGCTAGTGACAGGCCAAACACAAGCAAACTTGCAAGTGCAAGTAGTTTTTTTGCACCTGGAAGCAAAGAATAAGTAAATCATCAGGCGCTATAAAATTTCAAGTAACTAAGCTGCTTCTAATTCTATGATAAACTTTCCCTAGAGATAAATCAGTCTGCATGTTTGTTGTAGCGTAAAAGAAGAAAATAAGGCTACTAGCTCTCTAGCTTTTATCGGACAAATTTATTTTTGACTATTGATAGTCAAAGGAAGTACTCAGTAACGTCAAACGGATATGAAGTGGTTGATCTTTGAACAAAGAATTTGATATCTTTCTCAAACTAAATATCGTTATTTTATTTATAAAAAAGGGGCCATAAGACTTGAAGTTACAAATGCAGCAACTTCAAAAGGTAAAATAACGATCTTTATTCGAACAAAGGGAGCAATTCTTAAATATCAATACAGCAACTAAAAGAAAACCTGAAATGTGGATGTATGAAAGAAGATACACCAATGTAAGGCACATGACAGCTGATATGTACACAGCAACTATTAGACCCCCCAACCACTCAGGAGTGCCTCCAGGATTCCTGCATCCATACAAAAAGGCAGATATCGTCATCACTCAGTTTAAAACAAATCAAAAGAACAAAAGTTTCATAGCTAGTGACTGTAGTTACTATCACACTATTTACACTGCCTGCAAGTCTATGACCAAATAAATTTGCTTTACTGAATAAAACAAAACAATAAAAGTGCATTTTGACTTTTCAGGTCAAACCTCCCACGTTTAAATTTAAATTTATATTTGAAATTCGTCCACTAGACTTAAGGAGATAAAATGTATATGCCTCGGAATACCTGTCAAATCGAACAGCAATACCAACGACAGTTCCAGCTAACCGAATGAACATGCCACCAGAGATTAAAAATGGTACAAATAGTCCCAGCAATAATGTTATTGTTTTAAGCGCCTTTGGTGCTCGGGCTGAGGATAAAGTTGCTTCAAGTAATCCATCTAGAATATCCCAGAATAAATTAAAATATTAAAAATGTAATTTAATCCCAAGATTAGATTGTATCATCAGATTTCGGAAAATTTTTAATTATATAGAATAAACTTANGTTCTTGGTCCAACAACTATACGAAGCAGTGAAAGTGACGAAATCAGTAGCATTTTCTCTTCCACATACAAAACCTTCATCGATATGTTCAATTTCCTTGGTTAATTTTCCAGGGGTGGTCGAAAATAAAGAAATGTGAGAGCTTGGTTCTGTGTATTCTCCGTTGCTTCCTGATACCTCCACAACATGAACAACCTGAGAATCATCACGGGTTTACATTAAATTACAAGTTCACTGTTTATAAACAGAAGTACACATTTTGATACTTCATTAGAATTGTTCACGGTTACTTAACTTCTTGCATAAATAATTTATTGCAATGCTAATCTTTATAACAAGTGCATCAAGTAGAAAAAATGTTTCATAATGCATACACATTTCAACTTTGTATATGGAAAGTACAAGGTTTTGCTACCGAAAATTCCAAGCGTATTTCTATTCTTGAGTATCATTAATTTGAGTATTTAACTAAAATCACCTAAATGAAAGGTGTTCGACTTATTCATACAATTTTCCTATAATATTCCATTCATCATATTTTTGTGTCTGATTTCCTATTCTTATATCAAGTAAACGGGACCTAGACGGTTACTTTCGTTTTTCCTCGCACTAAATAAGTCTGACCCACACAAGTTGAAAAATGTCAAATGACCAAAACAAACAGTTCCTTACATTTACTGTTCTGGAAATGTCTTCAGTGAACGGCGGGATGATTCCAGATATCACCGCAGCTAGTGACAGGCCAAACACAAGCAAACTTGCAAGTGCAAGTAGTTTTTTTGCACCTGGAAGCAAAGAATAAGTAAATCATCAGGCGCTATAAAATTTCAAGTAACTAAGCTGCTTCTAATTCTATGATAAACTTTCCCTAGAGATAAATCAGTCTGCATGTTTGTTGTAGCGTAAAAGAAGAAAATAAGGCTACTAGCTCTCTAGCTTTTATCGGACAAATTTATTTTTGACTATTGATAGTCAAAGGAAGTACTCAGTAACGTCAAACGGATATGAAGTGGTTGATCTTTGAACAAAGAATTTGATATCTTTCTCAAACTAAATATCGTTATTTTATTTATAAAAAAGGGGCCATAAGACTTGAAGTTACAAATGCAGCAACTTCAAAAGGTAAAATAACGATCTTTATTCGAACAAAGGGAGCAATTCTTAAATATCAATACAGCAACTAAAAGAAAACCTGAAATGTGGATGTATGAAAGAAGATACACCAATGTAAGGCACATGACAGCTGATATGTACACAGCAACTATTAGACCCCCCAACCACTCAGGAGTGCCTCCAGGATTCCTGCATCCATACAAAAAGGCAGATATCGTCATCACTCAGTTTAAAACAAATCAAAAGAACAAAAGTTTCATAGCTAGTGACTGTAGTTACTATCACACTATTTACACTGCCTGCAAGTCTATGACCAAATAAATTTGCTTTACTGAATAAAACAAAACAATAAAAGTGCATTTTGACTTTTCAGGTCAAACCTCCCATGTTTAAATTTAAATTTATATTTGAAATTCGTCCACTAGACTTAAGGAGATAAAATGTATATGCCTCGGAATACCTGTCAAATCGAACAGCAATACCAACGACAGTTCCGGCTAACCGAATGAACATGCCACCAGAGATTAAAAATGGTACAAATAGTCCCAGCAATAATGTTATTGTTTTAAGCGCCTTTGGTGCTCGGGCTGAGGATAAAGTTGCTTCAAGTAATCCATCTAGAATATCCCAGAATAAATTAAAATATTAAAAATGTAATTTAATCCCAAGATTAGATTGTATCATCAGATTTCGGAAAATTTTTAATTATATAGAATAAACTTACAAGCAAAAGCTGGCGAGACTAGCCACACAAGGGCTATATACGAAGACCCAAATTTAAAATAATGTCCTGCCGCAAGAAGAATAAGCCATTGCAAAAAACCACTTTTATAGAGCGATCTTTCAGCTTCCAGTTTAGCCCAGTTGGCTTGAACTATAGGAGACAAGTTCTCCATTCTTTTGGAGAATACGCGTGATGCATACTTTGTTAGTAAAATATATCCAATATGTTGACCGGTAAGAGCCCCAAGGAAAGCAGGGGAAGCAAATAAACCTCCAACCAGCCATGGGCTTGAAATGAAGGGAACTGGTGATGAAGATATGAGTGGTAGAAGGAAGGCAACACCAATAGTGAAACCTAACGAGCATATCCACATTAGTAGAAGACTCAATAATGACATGGCTAAAGTGGCAGAAGCGGGTGAACCACCCATCACAACTGATGTAGCCCATATCATGATAGATTGCATTATGACTGAATTGTAGAGCATGTTGGCAAAACGTTGACGGAATACAACCATGTATGATCCCTGAATTGTCACATCAAATTACAATATTAAATTAATGAACATAAACATAAATCATTAGGGAGTTAAGAATATTAAGCAAATACCAATATGTCAAAATATATGGCTGCGTCATTTTTATCGTTGACTTCCATTGCTTTGCCACTAGAAAGCTGAGAGGATGCAGCGGTATGAAGCAAAAAAGCAAGCATATTTTCTCCAAGATGTTGAAGGGAACCCGGTTTCAAAAGCGATAACTTGTCATTCTAGTTAAAAGCATAAAGATAACTCATTAGGGACTTAAAAACATATGATCACTTCAACTTATAACTTATAAGCATACATGAGAACAATGTATATAATAGTTATACTGATGGTGTTATAAACTACCTTGGTGTGATATACAGCAGTATTATCTGCGTAGGCAAAGTCAAGTCCAGAAAGACCAGCAACCTCTTTGTAAACTTGAAAATCAGTAGCAGATTTTATTACACCAGAAGTGAAAAGATCCTGCAGCACTAAAACAAAAATGGAACTTAAAAATCTAGAATTGAGATATCTAATGGCAAGAAGAAAGAAGGAAACAAAAGAATACACACCTGAGCAAGAATTTGGCCAGACGGGTATTTTGCTACTAATGCAAAGTTCTCAATAGCCCATGGATGAGGACCAGCCTGTCAAAACAAGCACATTTACCAAGATTGAATGATTGTCAAATTAAATTTCGTGCAAAGCATATTATAGCACTGTTTAACGGCGTCAATTACCAGAAAGTAAATATTAGTATAATACTTAGGCGTGAGCATTGAGATAAAAGGAGTAAGAATTTTAAATAAAAACTAATTAAATCAACAAGAAGCTATTCGCTAAACCAGACCTGAAATATAGCAGATGGTCCTCCAATGCCCATGGCTTCCAGGTCAACAGCCATGCGTATAGTGCTGCTCCATGGATGCTGCAACAATTGTATATGTTATAACTTTGGAAAAACAGGAGAAAAGCAATATGCCAAACTAAAAATCAAATCATGTCGCATTAACATATGCAAAGGTGACTATCTAGGCGTAAAAGTAAAGCAAACGGTCAGACCTGAGTTATAAAGCTATGGGCACCATTTAAGCCCTCTTCCTCACCAGTATTGAACAAGAATATAACAGAATTCTTGAAACCATGAGCCCAATGGGAAATTCCTCGAGCAAGCTCTAGCATAACAGCTACACAAGAACTGCAGTCACCAGCTCCTTCCCTTTATGAACATAAAGGTTCATTTTTCATCATTAGTTAGTAACTTGCTTTACTCCGTGAGATGCATAACAAGAGATGATACAACTTTAAAAAGTGGTAGTAAAAGAAACGTGCAGGAAATGCAAGAAACATACGCTGAAAATACGGTGTCTATGTGAGACGAGACTAGGATAGCACTATCTTCTGCTTCAGAAACGTACTTAGGCGAGATTCTTAAAACCACATGCTTGAGATCTGAATAAACAAGTGTTCTCCCCTTAAAAAGTCCACCGACCAGGATATTTGCACCAGAGCTTGCATGGAAAAGATCCACTTCAACATCAACTTCCCAGTGAGCAGTCTTCTTTATCTCTTCAGCCGCTTCTAAGACATACTGCACAAACAAGCAGATATGACAAAAGGTTCAACCACATGATATCTCAAGTATAACAAACCTATACACAATGAAACTGCAAAATGAGAATAGTTAGCTAATCAACATAAACTCTATTGGCTAGAAATTACCAGATTTTCAGAATGAATACTCACTGATATTATTGAAAAACAGAGGTATTCACAATCCTTCAACGGATATTTTTACCTATGATTCGTTACCAACAAGAAGAAAATGAAAGAATTTGCTCAAGTATGCATTCTGATGTGCCTTGGCATGAAAATGGTATATTGGGAATTGATCACGTTTAGTATATTCCTTTTCTTGTCACTTTATATATGCCGCTAGCTACTCAGGATTTTCTTTACTAGTTTTATTACACCTACAATTCTGATCTTTCTATAATACTATATAAATTGATGGACATCTCCCATCATCAAATTGTAGGATAAATAATAAGTTTTTGATCATTTGCGTATGCACTTCGGATCTCATCTTCCAACAATTTTTACTTACTTTCAGCCAATATACTATTCGTTAAACATATAATTCCCTATATTTCTAAGTAACCACATACGAGAACTATTAGCATTCCTACATAAAATAATCATAAGAGTCCATATTATTCTTCTTCCAGTTTCTTCCATCACTAGAGAGTATCATACAACACTAATTGACACGGGTGATACATTAATCTATATATTTGTGGAGAAATAACATAAAACACGCCATACCTGCAAACCAAGCTCCAAAGCATCAGAACCGACAGAATGAGGACCCAACTTAACCAACTCTTCCACATGCTTCATCGCCGCCACCTCCGAAAAACCCCTTTTCCCTACTGTCTCCGCACTAAGCGGCTCCGGCAAAACCTCAAACTGATAATGATGAACTGCCCATAACCCTTGTATAGCCAATATAAACAAAGCCAAAATAACATATCCTGATCTCTTTGCAATCACTACATTCTTAACCTCATTCGACACGCCATCATCACCCAATCCCTCCTTCGGCTTAACCGGATTCTTTTTCGACCTATTTCTCATCCTATATCAAATTACCAATCAATCAAACACAACTAATGTATCACTAAAGACATAAAGCAACAATTTTTCTAGCACTATAACTCAAGATAACAAAAGGGTATCCTTAAATATGATTCTTGCAAATGGGTTTAAAATCTTTTTTAACATAGGACTAATGTAACATAAGATTGATGTGTAGAAATAGAAAACAAGATTAGTAAAGAACATGAACAAACCTTGTTAGATTGTACGAGAATTTATCATGGAACAAATAGGATAGTGTTTGAGTGTAACTATGTTTACTATGTATGGTTTTGTCGTTGTTGTTGGTTTAAAGGATGGATTTTGACTTTTTAGTCGGAGTTATAGTTGCAAAGTGACGTAATGTGATTGGATGAGTTTGGTTATCTTTTCATAAATGACACCATCTCCCCTCAACTATCTACTTTCAATTATTGCAATTCTATAAATAAGGTGCGGGTGGAGTCATGGACACATAAACGAGTTATAAATAGGTTTTGGATAGACCCATTTAATCCGTTTATTGTACAAGTCGTGTTTGAATTGAAAATAAATTGTGTTTTATGTTTTAAATAGGTTTTTGTTGACATGCATGACGAGATTAGGGTTGATCATCGACCGAATCGGACCGACCAAAACCGAGACCGAAATTGCCCAAAAACCGAGACCGAGACCGAGACCGCATGTGTTCGGTCCGGTCCGGTCGGCCTCGGTCTGGTCCGGTCCTTCGGTCGGTCCGGTCCAAGAAGACAAAATGGTCGGTTTTTAGACCGGACCGGACCAAGACCGAAATAAGGAAAAACTCGAGACCGAGATTGGACCGCTAGTCATTCGGTCCGGTCGGTCTCGGTCCGGTCTCGGTCGGTCTGGTCGGTACGTTTGCTCAGCCCTAGACGAGATTAGTTAAGTATGTCATGCTTGAGATTAGTTAACTATTTCAATTTGAATTATCACTCTTGTATGAAAAGCGTGTGAAACTCACCACGACTTTTTGATAAAATTAAGTGTTTCTAATGATAAAGTAAAATAATCGATAGTTGTTGGTACAAATTTTGCCCGTACTTTATCCAAATACCTTGGAACTTGAATAAGTTTAAAATATCATATGAATTATCCTTAGAGTGGCGCGAGTACCTTGCAAGGAGATGGATGTTGAGAATATAATAATGTCAATCTCACCAAGAGAAGGGATCCCACGATTAACCATTGTGAGAGTGTATGTTAAGTTTGTTTTTAATACTATGTATTGCATTTAGTGAATGCACTTGGTGAATTTACCTTGGTATTTAGAAAGGAATGATTTTGTCGTCTTCCTCAGTTAAAAACGTACGATGTGTCATGATATCCTTTGGTTAATATGATGCTTGCCTAGTTCTTAGTACATTTGACTTGCTTTTGCTTGATAATCAGTGTATCTCTTAGTTGAACTTAGAGCTGGCATATCGTGTCTGACACGACACGATAAGACACGAACACGAATGACCTGAACACGAACACGACACGATAAAAAATCGTGTCACTTTTTTCGTACACGAAAATTAACATGTTACACGATAAGGAACCTGTTAAGGGATCTGTTAACAAAAATACATAACGAAATGAAACGAGTTCACAATTTAACGAGAGTTCCTAATAATATTTTTAACTAATACATAACGAAACAAAAAGTCCTTAATAAATCCTTATAACTAATACATAACGAAACAAAAGTAAACAATTATAATGTCTTCACTCTTCACCCATATGCGAAACCCATGTCCTCGAGCATATTACCGGTGCACCATGGCTGCTAATTGTCCTGTTAAATAAAAGCGCAGTCACAAGTAACGACACCAAATTAGACAACATCCACACCTACCATATATAGCATAACTGGTTCAAATAGAATTTCACAAGAGTGTCTAAACAGAACACATGATTTCAATAAGTACCTAAATAGCTCCAAAACCAGCAACAGTGGATTCTAATACATTATATAACCTACAAAAAAAACTAATTCCATAACCACAATCAATTCAACAAACTTACCAGGCGACTAAACAAAACACATGAACTTTCTACATGTACCAAACTTCCAGCCGTAAATAGCTCCAAAACTTAGAAACAACTAATCTAAATTTAGCGGTTAGTTTACAAAATGTGGGCACTACTTCTGCTCTGCTCTGAATTTTTGTCTAGTGTGTTATCACATCTGTTAGGCTATATGTGGTTATAATTACATTCTGATATGCTAGCGAACCTTTATACGAAAGGTGGGCAAATTTTTTCAGCTCTGTATATTTCTTGAGTGTTATCATATCTGTTAGTCTACATGTGGTTAAAATTACATCCTGATATCCTTACATCTTTCAAGGAATGACTTTTGTGGACAGCGTCATATGTATGGATAACGAATTAACGATCTATCTTCAATTAGCCTACAAAATATCTCCTAAATCACCCTTCAAACGGCAGAATAAACATCAAACAGACAACTATGCGTTACAAACTGAGAATTCATGTAATATCGAACAACATAACATCCCTAGCTGTGGTTTAAACATCATACCTAACTAGATCTACGGCTTAATTAAGCTAATCACAGTCAACAAATAACCTTCACCATCACTAATATCATTAACAAATTTCATTTTGCTATCGATTTACATTCTAAGGGAGAAATAAAATGTAACATTAAGATTGTTACAAAATATAGCCATACCTTAAACAGAAAAAAGATCGGATTTAAGAAAAAGATCAGTTAAAAAGTTTCCATGTTGAGATCGGATTGTGGATCGATGGAAGGATTTGTAATTGGATTTGGAAATTGGTAATTATCGAGGCTGAGTTTAACTTAATTATCGAGGCTGAGGATTTGTAATTGGAACTAAGGTATAAAAGGATTTGTAATTGTAATTGGAGGAATGGAGGCTGAGAAAGTGAGAATCGTGAGATGAGATGAGTGAGTGGCTGAGNTATGTATATATATATATATATATATATATATATATATATATAGGGGGGCTTTATTTTCAGAACCCTCTTAAGTGCGAGAACTGCGAGAACCCCCTCTAGACCAATCATATTTTTTTAAATATTAAAAAATTTTATTTAATCCAAAAGGGTACAATTGTAAAAGACATTTTATATTATTTTTGATTTTTTTTAAATAAATTCTGTTTTAAAAAAACCCTTAATTTTCGGAATTACCGTCTTTTTTTTTTTTTTTTTTTTTAGCATGCATATTTTTAAATTGATTTGGTGCATATGTGTTCTGGAATTATTTTAACTTTTTGAACATGTATGTTCTTTGAGCATGCATGTTTTATTTTATTTGTTTGAATAGTTTTATCAACATGCATGTTTTTCAAAATACCAATGTGCATATGTGTTTTTTTTAATAATGTAAATTTATAACAAACCAAGAATATAGATGTTATATACAGTATTCGATATCAATTGAAATACAACTAAAATACAAAATTCTAAAAAGCGGAAAATACATGAATCTAATCAATCTATACACGTGTGCACTAATGATGTTTAACACAAACGAACATATATGCACAGAACATATGTATTTGAAGTTTCTTATCGATCTATACACGTGTGCACTAATGCGAACACATATGCACAGAACATGGGTGCACGTCTCCAAGAACATATATGCACGCCTTCAAAGAACATATTTGTACTTCCAGTTTCTTATCAAATTCTTTAGAACATACGTGCACGCCTTCAAAGAACATACATGCACGCCTTTAATAATCGTGTTTCTGCAATAAGAGCATAGTTAAAATCAAGAAAAGAATAGTTAAAATAAAGAATAAAAAATTTCTAGAACCATTGGCTTGAAATTGACACGAGCACATCTGCGTCAACTCCAGTTCAAGTACAAAAAGTAACATACTTAGACATTGTTCAAGTAAAAAACAATCGATAACAGAAGAAAGAAAACAGTATTTTGATAGATAAAAAAATAACAAATAAAAAACATAAAAAGAGCCGCGTGTAACAGGTCAAGCTTTGATTTAACCATATTTTTCCACTATTATTTTTATAAAAACCACAAACTAAATCTCAAATAGATGCATATATCTATCTATCTACAAGTAGTACCTTTCGAGAAAACGAAAAACTCGCAATTGATGTTCAGTGTTAAGAGGCAACAAGCAACAAGAACATATATATACTTTTCGAACAAGTCAATGACTTATAACAATCTTAAACAAAATAAAACCTTCTTGAAAACTGTTATGGTTGTCATTTTCTTTTATTCCATCTAATACATATAAGAATAAAAAATAATTAAAAAAAAAGAACCCCATATTGATTTTGTTCAAATAATAATCACGGATATATAACATAATAAGAAAACCATACTAAGCCAAACACATATACATACATAAACTTACACATATATTAGACACACCGTATAAAAATCTTATAATAGAAAAAGGTAATCAAGGAACCTACGACTAAATTCTTCCAACTAAAAAAAAGTCAAACAACACATATATAAAATCAATTTTTTACATGTAATATTTAATTATTGATTGAGAGCAATAGATCCATCCTTTTACAATTGGAAAAGATCTCAGATTCGTGAAGACATAACAAGGCTCAAAATATTTCCAACCCATAATTGATCAATAAAGTTCAAAAAAATTCAAAAGAAAAATGAACAAAAAGGATCTTACCTGAGACATATTTTTCAAAATCAGAAGCCAAAAGAACCGTGCGCTACCACTAAAAAACCGGAAGTTCAGGGGTGTGATGATGCCGATATAGATCTGTGGTTGTTTTTTTTGTGAAAGAGAGTAGGTGGGTGGTTAGAGTTTCAAATGATAAAGATCCCCTAATATATTGGATCTAATAAAAAGGACGGGTATTTTTTTAAAAGGGTGAACATGTTTTTTGAAATGTCCATATTACCCTTTTAACTTTTCACACAATGCCTTAAGTTTTCAGTTACTTACATTAATGGCACACTTAATTATAGCCATTGATCAAATAATCTAATGGTTGAAAGGGAGTTCTCGCAGTTCTCGCACTTTACAGAGTTCTGAAAATAAAGTTATATATATATAGATCGGATTGTGGATCGATGGAAGGATTTGTAATTGGATTTGGAAATTGGTAATTATCGAGGCTGAGTTTAACTTAATTATCGAGGCTGAGGATTTGTAATTGGAACTAAGGTATAAAAGGATTTGTAATTGTAATTGGAGGAATGGAGGCTGAGAAAGTGAGAATCGTGAGATGAGATGAGTGAGTGGCTGAGTGCTAATGTGCTATGGAAAGTTAGGGTTTTTTAGAACATATATATCTATATATATATATATATATATATATATATATATATATATATATATATATATATATATATATATATATAAGCGTGTCTTAACAGGTCCGGACCTGTTAAGACACGAAACCTGTTAATATTATTCGTGTCTTAACAGGTTCGGACCTGTTAAGACACGAAACCTGTTAAGAACAGGTCGTGTCGTGTCGTGTTAACAGGTCCGTGTCAGAAATTGCCAGCTCTAGTTGAACTCCACCTTCTTGTAAGATGTGGCCGCCCTTGTTTAACGTGTCACCTCCTTTTCGTTTTTTAGCCATTGTTGGTAGTTTATGTTCGTGTTGGACCCTTCATGATTTATTTGCATATGACTTGAGAGTTGAGACTTATGATGCTAACATGGTTTATTTGTGAAGCAACAATATTTCACCAAGTGTTCATAATGCGTCGGACCTTTCACAATTGCAACCTAGAGTATAGCATGCTCGGATTCCACCGACTATCCTTGTGCTCGCATCCTACCTTCCTTTCATTTGGTCTTAGCGAGTTTTAGTTATCTTCGTATGCCCAGATCTAATAATCTTTGTATATCTCATTTTAGTAAGTTTCGTATATTTGGTTTAATCCATTTATAATATTCTCGACTATACGTGAACAACATTCGCAACATGTTTTAATCCATCTATAATCCACAACCTTTAAGTCAATGGACCACCTTAATACCATTTAAGCTAATAACCACATACGATTCAAGTATACAATAACAACTCTTCAAAATAAGTAGGGGTTTTGCTAAACATACCATAAGGGCTACGTTTAAGAAATAAAACATGTATAACTTGTGGTATATAAAGTCGGTTGAGAGATGTTAAATTTAAGAAGTGAACAATTAGTACTGAAGATAGAAACAGTTAATTCGTGTCTATATATCTTAAGCAGAAGGGTTATGATTTCAGACAACTAACACCTAATTTATTTGGCACACTTTTTTCTCAAGGTTGCAAAAAATCGTGAATCTGTAGTTGGGTGGTCGACTCTCGAGTCTCTGTAGCTGGTAATCAATCTAGGCGGGATTAATCGATAATTAATCGGATTGATATTTTTGGCAAGTTTTAGGTATTTCAAACGAGTTTTGGTTATTCTCGACAAGATTTTCCTTAAAAAAACATCTTGTAATAGATTTAAACAGCGACTAGAAGTAGTTAAAACTAGTTTATGGTGAGTTTTGGGTATTTTCGGCAAGATTTGCAAGATCCCGACAAGTTTGACCATCTTTGACGGTCTTTGACCGCCGCTGACCAATTTGTTTGACCTATTTACACAAATAAAAAAGGTTGGTGGCACAGTAACGCCTAGGCAGCGATTAATCGGTCTTTGTAGGCCTTGTGTTTGCAATATTGCCTTTTCTCAATTACTCCCTCCATCTCAAAATCATGCTCTATAGTTTTTTTTATGTCTAAAAATAATTGTTCACTTTTTATTTTAACCAATAAAAAAAACTTTAATAAGTAAATATTCTATTTGATTAGTTAAAAAGTGTAACAGTTACGCCTATATATATATATATATATATATATATATATATATATATATATATATATATATATATATATATATTTTGTAAGAGTGAGGGGTAAACGCTGGTGCCAAGGTTGCACATGCTACAGCCAGATTTTCAATGAACGGCTCACCAGTACCATGTTTCGTGCCTTGTGCCAGCTTGGGTAAATACCAGCTCGCTGCGATTGGCATTTTTTCTTTTTTTTTCTTTTTTGTGTTGTTATGTAATACTTTAGTGGGTATGTTGTGTACCCATAACCACCACTTTTACTTCAACTGAACCAAATTTTTCTGGTGCAATGATAACGGCACAAAATGTGGTGGCGAAAAGATTTATTGGTGGCGATAGAGTGTTTAACCTGACAGTGTGACCAGTACTGTTTTGCAACGACAATGCCCAACTGTCAGAAGGTACTGGTGCTCTAAGAAAATATTTTGATAATGTGAATTAACATAGCAAAGGACCTCATTGACGTTTCAAGTGGCTAATGTGTCGGGTTGGAAGTGCAACCTTCTCTCAATTTTTGGTGGTCGCCTTACTCTTATCAAACCGTGCTTGGAGCCTGGTATTTTATTATTTGTCTATTAAAGTTCCTGAAACGGTCCATTAAATCTTCTTGAAAGTCTTCGTGCTCTTCTTTTGTGGTGGTACTGATGATTCCTAAGAACTTGTTGGGTTATAGTGGTCGAATCCTTGCTCCATGGATAAAGGGGGTTGGTGTTGGTATTCTCGAAGCTTTTAATATGTCTCTTTTATTAAAATGGAGATGGCGTCTTTTCCAAAACCCGAATGCTTTATGGGTTCACGTGGTTAAGGCTATTCATGGTGATGAAGCAGGCATTGATCTTAGCGGTTGCAATACTAATGGGGTTTGGGCTGGCATTGTTGGTTCTATAAATCACTTGCATTCGAGTGGTATTGTTCCTCTAAACTCCATTAGATTCAAGGTTGGTGATGGCTCCTCCATTCGTTTTTGGAAAGACACCTGGTTAGGCGACGCACCCCTCTACATTAGATATAACAGATTGTATCATCTAGATAATAATAAAGATTGTTTGATTCAACATCGCATTGCTAATGGTTCTTGGGCTTGGGATTGGAGTAGGCCGGTTAACGCGGGTAGAACAAAAACTGAGTTCGATGCTCTTATTTTTGATATTGCTAGTATAGAGCCTGATGATCTTGGTGTTTCTAATTCTTGCATTTGGAGTCTTTCCCATGAAGACTCCTTTTCGGTGAATGCGGTTAGGAAGCACATAGATGAGCTCACTCTTCCTACCATATCCCCTAGCACTCGGTGGTGTAAGGCTCTTCCTAAAAAGGTGAATATCTTTATGTGGCGGCTGTTTTTAAATAGGCTTCCAATTCGGTTAAACTTATCTTCTAGAGGTATAGAAGTTGACTCAATTACATGCCCGGTCTGCAACGTTTCTGTGGAATCAGATTTTCATTCTTTTTTCACTTGTGATACTGCTTCTGCTGTATGGCGTCTTGTGCATATCTGGACTGGTTCTACTTTCCCATCCTTTTCCTCTTGTGGTGAATGGGATTCTTGGTTTCAGTCATGGCACACATTTAAAGAAAAGAAAGATCGCGCTTACGTCATTTTTGCAGCTACTTGTTGGACCATTTGGCGTTATAGAAATAGTATCACATTCAACTCTCATTCTATGAGGATGTGATATTTTTGATTATATATGTCTTTTTTCCTTTTCTTGGATTAAATTTAGAGGTAAGCTTTATATTATTTGGAACGATTGGTTGCAATTAGAGCTGGCAAATCGTGTCTTAACAGGTCTTAACAGGTCCGGAGCGCGCGAATAACATAAGTTTCAAACATGAAAACGACTCGTTTAACACTTGGCTTTGATGGTTTGAGTATGACAGTTATACGTTTTATATATCAAATAAGTTAAATATTGAACCCTACAATACTAAAAACAATTATTTTAAAAAATAAAAAAATTGCATAGTACATTTTTTCCCTTAACAGGTCTTAACAGGTACCCAATTTGCCAGATCTAGTTGCAATCACCTTTGTAATTTTCTAGCACTTTGCTAGTTCTTTTTTTATTTTAATATATCGCTGTTAAAAAAAAAAAAAAAAAAGAAAAAAAAAAAAAGACAAGTTTATAGCTACACAAATGTACAAAACATTGTAGGGTTCAATATTTAACTTATTTGATATATAAAACGTATAACTGTCATACTCAAACCANATATCTTAGAATTCACACATAAAATCATTTTTCAACACCAATTCATCATTTTTGAGCATAAACTCCATCTGGGTACCTCAAATTTTTATAAAAAAAGTTAACCTTTAACACTAATTCCATCTGGGTATCTCTAATTTTTACAAAAGATTGAATCTTTATAACTTATGCATCAATTTTGAGCTTATATTCCATCTGGGTATAAATTTTTTTTATAAAAAGATTGAATCTTTATAAATTATTTATCATTTTTAGGCCTTAATTCCATCTGGGTATCTCAAATTATACAAAAAGATTGATGGTTAAGATGATGAGTATTTGATAAAGGGATAGTGGAATAACAATGAGTAATAGAAGTAGGCCAGCAGTGCATCCATTAGAAGTTGAAATTGATGGAGTGAGGGAAGAAGGTGGGGGTGAAAATGGGGTTGGTTTGCAGTTGCCTGATGAGAATGTGAGGATGAAAGATGTGCAAGGGATGCCTGGGACGACGGTCGGGCTTGTGTTAAGGGTTTTTCAGTTTGTGTTTGCTGCGGTTTCGGTGGGGGTTATGGGTGCTACTAGTGACTTTCCTTCGGTTACAGCTTTTAGGTAAGGGGCTAATGATTCTATAGTTTTGTTATGTTATATGTAATAGTTTTGTTGTATGTTTAGTAGGTTGGTGACGCTATTTAAACTGGTTGAATAAGTAGATGAATTGCATACATTATCCTTATATACTTAAACACTCCATTGGAAACTGCTCATCTACTTAGTTTGATTAGACTTTAGTCGATAAGCACTTCAAAATTAGCTATCACAAACACTCCCTCAGGTAAAAAAGCGGCTGGTTTGGATGTGTTTATGCTTTTTGTAGAGGTGATAATAAGATAACCCATGGATGTTTGGGATCACATATTTTGATGTGCTTATATTCTTCGGAAATAAGCACTTATCAACCGGAATAGTTTTGAAGTTGTACTTCTCAGATAAGCAGATAAGCTGTCTTCAGTTGAGTGTTCGGGATTAAAGCAATGCAATAAGCAGATAACCACCTAAAAGGAAATTTTAAGAATCTCTCCCCAGTTGTGTTGTTTTGAGTGCTTGGATATTTCTGATTATTAAAGGATTCATTCACATGTGTAATGGACTTCTAAATAAACTGATAATTAGAATCAGTTTTGCCGTCGCAACTTTTTTGAACAACAGAAGTTAAGTTATTATTAACGGAGCAATCAATCACACAGTACAAAAATAATCATCTACTAAGAAGAAGGACCTTTACATTCCAGCACCTCATGTACGTACCTAAGCCATGAAACACTCTTATCAACTCATCGCACACATAAATTAGGAACAAGCACAAAATCAGTAACGTAACTAAGTGCTGTTATACCTGAACTTGTAATTCACCTCATCATGACTATTAAGAAACAGTCCGAACCATCAGTTTGATTTACATGCCACTTGCATATTATTCATCTTAGTGAAACGCTGCTGAAGTCACAATACTGTCAATTAACATATCATTCACCTATCCATCACCTCTTCCCTTCCTACTTTCTACACAGACATACCAGCTTTAACCCTCAAATAACCTTAATAATGACTTTACAAAAGGAATAGCTTTCTAACAGATATCTTACCAACACAAACACAAATTAGTACTTCTCGAGATCCCTCTTTTTGCTAACTAATAATTGATTCTCAGCACACATGTACAATTAAGTCACATCAGTCGATTTGCCTTTGATACCAGTAAACCTTCTAACCATATCCACCAAAAACCTAGGAACTTCTTTCATCATAATTAATCAGACTCAACCTTCACCGGCTTTCCTGACAATTTCAGTTGCTTGACACCAACATTAGAGCATACTGGTTCAAAATGCCACTCACACCACCTTTTCTTTAAGCTGTCCCACCATTCCCGTCTGCATCCGCCTGACCACATCCCTTTCACCTAATCTGATTATAATGAAGTAAATCAGTTTCAGTCTACCCAAATGGTAATAGCTGATTTATATGAGACTCCAAATCACAATAATCAGATAATCGCTTACAGAACCCATGGAAATGCTCAGTACCATAGAGATCTGGTGGAGGCATTTGATCTCAAAAGCCAAAGTCTATCTTCTAGTAAGTTCAAACCATAATTTCCCGTGTTCTGAGATGATAGGATAGTTCAAAATGCATATCAGTTTAAAGTATGCATCATGCTTTCAGTATGTTTCGAAATGGAGGGTATCATATGAAATGTGTGGAATATATGCTTACTTCTTTATTGCGACAGGTACCTTGTTGCAGCTCTAAGCTTACAATGCTTGTGGAGTCTGTCACTTGCCATTATTGATATTTATGCTCTTTTGGTGAAGCGAAGTTTAAGAAATTCAATAATTCTCGGTCTCTTCACTATTGGAGATGCGGTAAATATGCTTACTTTGTAGTTTTGCATATCAGTATTTCACATTTGATGCGCTTCAAACTGGTTGATGTTTACTCTTATAATGTGTCTGATCGATAGTTTTATTCCACAAGTTTCAATTTTCAGGTAGAGTTACTACTTACTAGATGGTTCACATTAGTATAAGTCCAACTTCACCTATTTATGAAACCACTTATACATGCTATGATGCTAGAGGGTCTTGAATCCAAATTTGCTCATATACAAACTGCAGCAAATTATATTTTTATGGTATTCACAACAAAATTAACTTTATTTATGAATTCTTTCACACTACTGCCAGTTTTGATTTTCTTTCCGTTATCAAACCAAATGGGTTCTTGAACTTGGACAACATCTTATTCTTGGTCAAAAGTCATCTTTAAAAACCTTATCAAGCTTCATTGGCCGATATTGATCAGGGTTGATATGTGATTTTGTTTGGATCATCAAGATTCAAAAATTAACCCACACTTAAACTCGAACCTTTCATTGTTTTCTTTTTGGGGAATGGGTGCAATAACAGAAACGTGGCTTATGGAGTTTTTCAGTTCATTATGTATTAGGCATTTAGTCACGTGCTCTAGGTTTTTATAATCCTATTTTCGTTTCTTATACTATTTTTCCTTGCGAAAGTTTATGTTCGTATTGTTAGATCAGAAATCAACGCGCAGATTACTTAAGAAAGCTAAGGTATGGGGAGACGTAGATTTCCCAAACAACGAGCACCATGAGGGAAGCTTCTCGAGAACCCTTTTGACTTTTGGAGTCAATCTGTCGACATCGGTTCTTAGTTTCAGCAGGAGGTCGTGATCATTCTTCACTTGAGTTTGGTTTTTGGCCCAGTAAAGAGTCAAATCAAACCTCTTGGGAGCATTCCTCCCACCAGAATACTGAATAATATGCCATCCGTCTGAACTAGTTTTCGCACCTATTTGAATCAGTTCCTCGCCATTTTCAGCATCTGAAGAAAGAACGTCAAGAAAATTACAAGGGTCCCACTAAAATGTATGGAAAGAAACGTCTTAAGTTTAAGAATACTACCTTTGAGTCTAAAATCTTCTATTTTATTAGTATTGATTGCAAGTGTCCAGCGTGTTGAAACTTTAGTATCAATTGTAACTTGTGCAAGTCTTTCATCTGTTCTTGAATCGCTCTCTACATTTAGTGTTGGGATATCTGATTTGCTCCATCCATTTGCAGAATCGCCCTTGGTCCAACAACTATACGAAGCAGTGAAAGTGACGAAATCAGTAGCATTTTCTCTTCCACATACAAAACCTTCACCGATATGTTCAATTTCCTTGGTTAATTTTCCAGGGGTGGTCGAAAATAAAGAAATATGAGAGCTTGGTTCTGTGTATTCTCCATTGCTTCCTGATGCCTCCACAACATGAACAACCTGAGAATCATCACGGCTTTACATTAAATTACAAGTTCACTGTTTATAAACAGAAGTACACATTTTGATACTTCATTAGAATTGTTCACGGTTACTTAACTTCTTGCATAAATAATTTATTGCAATGCTAATCTTTATAACAAGTGCATCAAGTAGAAAAAATGTTTCATAATGCACACATTTCAACTTTGTATATGGAAAGTACAAGGTTTTGCTACCGAAAATTCCAAGCGTATTTCTATTCTTGAGTATCATTAATTTGAGTATTTAACTAGGGGTGGAAACGAGCCCAGCCGAGCCCGAGCCTGCCAGAGCTCGAGCTCGGCTCGTTTATATTTTAGATAAACTTTTTACGAGTGCAAGTAGTTGAAAAATGTCACCGAGCCGCTCGCACTAAATAAGTCTGACCCACACAAGTTGAAAAATGTCAAATGACCAAAACAAACAGTTCCTTACATTTACTGCTCTGGAAATGTCTTCAGTGAACGGCGGGATGATTCCAGATATCACCGCAGCTAGTGACAGGCCAAACACAAGCAAACTTGCAAGTGCAAGTAGTTTTTTTGCACCTAGAAGCAAAGAATAAGTAAATCATCAGGCGCTATAAAATTTCAAGTAACTAAGCTGCTTCTAATTCTATGATAAACTTTCCCTAGAGATAAATCAGTCTGCATGTTTGTTGTAGCGTAAAAGAAGAAAATAAGGCTACTAGCTCTCTAGCTTTTATCGGACAAATTTATTTTTGACTATTGATAGTCAAAGGAAGTACTCAGTAACGTCAAACGGATATGAAGTGGTTGATCTTTGAACAAAGAATTTGATATCTTTCTCAAACTAAATATCGTTATTTTATTTATAAAAAAGGGGCCATAAGACTTGAAGTTACAAATGCAGCAACTTCAAAAGGTAAAATAACGATCTTTATTCGAACAAAGGGAGCAATTCTTAAATATCAATACAGCAACTAAAAGAAAACCTGAAATGTGGATGTATGAAAGAAGATACACCAATGTAAGGCACATGACAGCTGATATGTACACAGCAACTATTAGACCCCCCAACCACTCAGGAGTGCCTCCAGGATTCCTGCATCCATACAAAAAGGCAGATATCGTCATCACTCAGTTTAAAACAAATCAAAAGAACAAAAGTTTCATAGCTAGTGACTGTAGTTACTATCACACTATTTACACTGCCTGCAAGTCTATGACCAAATAAATTTGCTTTACTGAATAAAACAAAACAATAAAAGTGCATTTTGACTTTTCAGGTCAAACCTCCCACGTTTAAATTTAAATTTATATTTGAAATTCGTCCACTAGACTTAAGGAGATAAAATGTATATGCCTCGGAATACCTGTCAAATCGAACAGCAATACCAACGACAGTTCCAGCTAACCGAATGAACATGCCACCAGAGATTAAAAATGGTACAAATAGTCCCAGCAATAATGTTATTGTTTTAAGCGCCTTTGGTGCTCGGGCTGAGGATAAAGTTGCTTCAAGTAATCCATCTAGAATATCCCAGAATAAATTAAAATATTAAAAATGTAATTTAATCCCAAGATTAGATTGTATCATCAGATTTCGGAAAATTTTTAATTATATAGAATAAACTTACAAGCAAAAGCTGGCGAGACTAGCCACACAAGGGCTATATACGAAGACCCAAATTTAAAATAATGTCCCGCCGCAAGAAGAATAAGCCATTGCAAAAAACCACTTTTATAGAGCGATCTTTCAGCTTCCAGTTTAGCCCAGTTGGCTTGAACCACAGGAGACAAGTTCTCCATTCTTTTGGAGAATACACGTGATACATACTTTGTTAGCAGAATATATCCAATATGTTGACCTGTAAGAGCCCCAAGGAAAGCAGGGGCAGCAAATAAACCTCCAACCAGCCATGGGCTTGAAATGAAGGGAACTGGTGATGAAGATATGAGTGGTAGAATGAAGGCAACACCAATAGCGAACCCTAACGAGCATATCCACATTAGTAGAAGACTCAATAATGACATGGCTAAAGTGGCAGAAGCGGGTGAACCACCCATCACAACTGATGTAGCCCATATCATGATAGATTGCATTATGACTGAATTGTAGAGCATGTTGGCAAAACGTTGGCGAAACACAACCATGTATGATCCCTGAATTGTCACATCAAATTACAATATTTAATTAATCAGCATAAACATAAATCACGAGGGAGTTAAGAATGGTAAGCATACCAATACGTCAAAATATATGGCTGCGTCATTTTTATCATTGACTTCCATTGCTTTGCCACTAGAAAGCTGAGACGATGCAGCGGTATGAAGCAAAAAAGCAAGCATATTTTCTCCAAGATGTTGAAGGGAACCCGGTTTCAAAAGCGATAACTTGTCATTCTAGTTAAAAGCATAAAGATAACTCATTAGGGACTTAAAAATATATGATCACTTCAACTTATAACTTATAAGCATACATGATAACAATGTACTGTATATAATAGTTATACTGATGGTGTTATAAACTACCTTGGTGTGATATACAGCAGTATTATCTGCGTAGGCAAAGTCAAGTCCAGAAAGACCAGCAACCTCTTTGTAAACTTGAAAATCAGTAGCAGATTTTATTACACCAGAAGTGAAAAGATCCTGCAGCACTAAAACAAAAATGGAACTTAAAAATCTAGAATTGAGATATCTAATGACAAGAAGAAAGAAGGAAACAAAAGAATACACACCTGAGCAAGAATTTGGCCAGACGGGTATTTTGCTACTAATGCAAAGTTCTCAATAGCCCATGGATGAGGACCAGCCTGTCAAAACGAACACATTTACCAAGATGGAATGATTGTCAAATTAATTTTCGTGCAAAGCATTTGTTTTTCAAGAAATTAAGAATATAGCACTGTTTAACGGCGTCAATTACCAGAAAGTATATATTAGTATAATACTTAGGCCTGAGCATTGAGATAAAAGGAGTAAGAATTTGAAATAAAAACTAATTAAATCGACAAGAAGCTATTCACTAAACCAGACCTGAAATATAGCAGATGCTCCTCCAATGCCCATGGCTTCCAAGTCAACAGCCATGCGTATAGTGCTGCTCCATGGATGCTGCAACAATTGTATATGTTATAACTTTGGAAAAACAGGAGAAAAGCAATATGCCAAACTAATAATCACAAACTAAAAACCAAATCATGTCGCATTAACATATGCAAAGGTGACTATCTAGGCGTAAAAGTAAAGCAAACGGTCAGACCTGAGTTATAAAGCTATGGGCACCATTTAAGCCCTCTTCCTCACCAGTATTGAACAAAAATATAACAGAATTCTTGAAACCATGAGCCCAATGGGAAATTCCTCGAGCAAGCTCTAGCATAACTGCTACACAAGAACTGCAGTCACCAGCTCCTTCCCTTTATGAACATAAAATTTAATTTTTCATCATTAGTTAGTAACTGACTATACTTCGTGAAATGGATAACAAGAGCTGACACAACTTTAAAAAGCGGTAGTAAAAGAAATATGTAGAAAATGCAAGAAACATACGCTGAAAATACGGTGTCTATGTGAGACGAGACTAGAATAGCACTATCTTCTGCTTCAGAAACGTACTTGGGCGAGATTCTTAAAACCACATGCTTGAGATCTGAATAAACAAGCGTTCTCCCCTTAAAAAGTCCACCGACCAGGATATTTGCACCAGAGCTTGCATGGAAAAGATCCACTTCAACATCAACTTCCCAGTGAGCAGTCTTCTTTATCTCTTCAGCCGCTTCTAAGACATACTGCACAAACAAGCAGATATGACAAAAGGTTCAACCACATGATATCTCAAGTATAACAAACCTATACACAATGTAACTACAAAATGAGAATATTTAGCTAATCAACATAAACTATATTGGCTAGAAGCCTAGAAGTTACCAGATTTTCAGAATGAATACTCACTGACATTATTGAAAAACAGAGGTATTCGCAATCCTTCAACAGATATTCTTGCCTATGATTCGTTACCAACAAAAAGAAAATGAAAGATTCTGCTCAAGTATTCTGATGTGCCTCGGCATGAAAATGGTGTATTGGGAAATGATCACATATTCACATTTAGTATATTCCTTTTTTTGTCACTTTATATTGCTGCTAGATACTTGGGATTTTCTTTACTAGTTTTATTACACCTACAATTCTGATGTTTCTATAATACTATATAAATTGATGGACTTCTCCCATCATCAAATTGTAGGATAAATAATAAGTTTTTGATCATCTGCGTATGCACTTCGGATCTCATCTTCCACCAATTTTTACTTATTCTCAGACAATAAACTATTCTTTACATATATTCAACATACGAGAACTATTAGCATCCTACATAAATTAATCATTAGAGCCCAAGAAGGGGTCCCTTTTTTTATTCTTCCTTCTATTTCTTTCATAGCTAGAAAGTACTCCGTAACACACAATGCTAATAGACACGGGTGATACATTTATGTATATTTGAGTCGTAAGTAAATAAAAGAGATCATACCTGCAAACCAAGCTCTAATGCATCAGAACCGACACTATGAGGACCCAACTTAACCAACTCTTCCACATGCTTCATCGCCGCCACCTCCGAAAACCCCCTTTTCCCTACTGTCTCCGCACTAAGCGGCTCTGGCAAAACCTCAAACTGATAATGATGAACTGCCCATAACCCTTGTATAGCCAATATAAACAAAGCCAATATAACATATCCTGATCTCTTTGCAATCACTACATTCTTAACCTCATTCGACACGCCATCATCACCCAATTCCTCCTTCGGCTTAACCGGATTCTTTTTCGACCTATTTCTCATCCTATATCAAATTACCAATCAATCAAACACAACTAATGTATCATAAAAAAGCATAAAGCAACAATTTTTCTAGTACTATAACTCAAGATAATAAAAGGGTAGTCTCAAATATGATTCTTGCAAATGGGTTTAAAATCTTTTTTAACATAGGACTAATGTAACATAAAATTGAGGTGTAGAAAACTAGAAATAAAAAAAAAAACAAGATTGGTAAAGAACATGAACAAACCTTGTTAGATTGTACGAGAATTTATCATGGAACAAATATGATAGTGTTTGAGTGTAACTGTGTTTACTATGTATGGTTTTGTTGTTGTTGTTGTTGGTTTAAAGGATGGATTTTGACTTTTTAGTCGGAGTTATAGTTGAAAAGTGACGTAATGTGATTGGATGAGTTTGGTTCTCTTTTCATAAATGACACCATCTCCCCTCAACTATCTACTTTCAATTATTGCAATTTCTATAAGTAGTAGTGTGGGTGGAGTCATGGACACATAAACGAGTTATAAATAGGTTTTGGATAGAGCCATTTAATCCGTTTATTATACAAGTCGTTTTTGAATTTTTAATAAATTGTGTTTTATGTTAAACTAGACGAGTACTCATGCATAGCAGGCAGCGGGATTTTATAGCGGATTGTAGCGATAAAAAAGGTTTAGGGGTTATAAATGAAAAATAATAAAAGTTTGAGGATTTGGAGATTAAATATAATGTTTTGAAACCTGGTTTCACCGGTTGAACCGATTCCAATGAAAAAAAATGGGTCAAATAAAGCCGGTTTTTATATTTTCGAAACCTGGTCAGACCTGAAAACTGGTTTTGTATATTTTTCCCGAAAATTGTGGTGTAAGCTTAGACTAATTAGTATATACCTTAAATACATATTAATTTAAAATTATTTCGTAAGTTTCCTTAGATAGATGACTGAATATTTTAAGTTTGACCATGATTAAATTTTTTCACTTTTCAAGTTTGACCATTTTTTTTTATAGATAGAATAGATAGGTTTTTGTTGACATGCATGACGAGATTAGTTAAGTATGTCATGCTTCAGATTAATTAACTATTTCAATTTGAATTATCACCTCGTATGAAAAGTGTGTGAAACTCACCACGACTTATAAGATTAATTAAATTTTGACTGATCAATAGTATACTAGTATCTTATATTAATTAGGATTGGGCAAGGAAATAACCGGTTAGACTTTATTTTATTATTATTTTTTTTTAAATAAAACTTTTTTGACATACGTCTTAGAGGAAGGGTGTGTAACGAATCTGAAGAGTTACTAAATATATTGCAAAATGTGGTTATTATGTTTGATTGTAGGGATCGTTGAAAATGGGCGGCATGAGAGTGGAGAATTCACTGTTAAAAAGCTAACAAAGTTGGTGGAAAAAAGGCATTTCAAATGTGGATAATGGAGGTGATGTGGCGATATGGAATAAATGGGTACCTATAAAAGTTAATATCTTCGTGTGGCGAGCTTTAAAAGGAAGATTACCGGTTCTTGAAGAGCTAGACAAGAGGGGCATCGACTAGGATTCTAGTCTTTGTAAATCTTGTGGCGACATGGTGGAATCATGTTCTCATTGTTTGATTATGTGCAATTTTGCTAGGAGCGTGTGGGAAAAGATTTTTAGTTGGTGGAAAATTGTGAATGTAAATGCTTTTTCCATTGAGGAATTTTTTTCCTTCAATGGGAATGCAAATATTCCTAATCGTTCATCGAGATTGTGGCAAGCGGTTATATGGACTTCTGGGTATTTCATTTGGAAAGAGAGAAATACACGTGTTTTCAAGGGTAAAGTTTTTAGTATAAATAAGATTGTTCAAGAAATCCAACTTAAAAGTTTCGAGTGGATTGTGAGAAGATCGGGAAAGAAAAGTGAGATGAATTGGCAACATTGGTTTTTTGAGTCGTTAAAATGTCAAATCTAAAAAAGTATGTAAATATGTTACAGTGTGTATTCAGTGGTTTAAAGTTTGCAAGTCAGTGTGATATATATTCTAAGGTATGCTAGTCAGTGGTTATATGTTCTACATTGGTATTGAAATGCAATCTGCAGTAGCCTACAGTGGTTATATAGTGGAAATATCCTATGGTCTGCAAGTTCTGTCTGCAACTTTTGTGTGTTTGGCAGATCCTATGGTCTGCAAGTTAAGGTTATTTTGTGTGTTTGGCAGATCCTATGGTCTGCAAGTTAAGGTTATTTTGTGTGTTTGGCTGTTTCATAACAGCAGTGCACAAGTATAAAGTTAATTCTTGGTATATAAAATTAGGGGGAGTTTATACGGACCCTCAATAGGGGATTTTGTGGGACCCTATGCATTGCGAGTTTGTACGGTATGCATCGCGGTTATACATTTTGACCAAAACCCCTATTGTCACATCATAGAGGGGTCTTAATAACATAACCCATAAAGTTAATTCTTGGTATGCTTTGATTGTGTCCTTTGTGGACCGCTTAGTCAATTGGTTATTGGGTCAGTGGGTGAGGTCTAGTTTATTTCTTTTTTGTGAGATTGTGGCATGTCAGTTTTGGCATGCATTGTATGTGTCTTGTGTCATTTAGTATAATTGTTAGTATAATATAGGTTTTGTTCTATGTAATCTTTTATTTTAGGGTCCACTATTTTTAATCATCTTATTGATTAGGTGGATGTCTTAGTTTGTATTTGGTTGCGCTATTGCGCTTTATATATTTTTTACCTTTCAAAAAAAAACCTTTTTTATAAAAATTAAGTGTTTCTAATGATAAAGTAACACACTCTATAATCGATATTTGTTAGTACAAATTTTGCCCATACTTGATCCAAATACCTTGGAACTTGAATAAGTTTGAATTGTTATATGAATTATCCTTAGAGTGGCGCGAGTACCGTGCAAGGAGATGGATGCTGAGAATATAATACCGTCAATCTCACCAAGAGAAGGGATCCCACGATTAACCATTGTGAGAGTATATGTTTAGGAAAGTTTGTTTTTAATACTATGTGTTGCATTTAATGAATCAGGTTGGTGAATTTACCTCGGTATTTAGAACGGGATGATTTTGTCGTGTTTCTCGGTTAAAAACGTACGATGTGTCCTGATATCCTTTGGTTAATATGATGATTGACTAGTTCTTAGTACATTTGACTTGCTTTTGCTGATAAACGGTGTATCTCTTAGTTGAACTCCACCTTCTTGTGAAGATGTGGCCGCCCTTGTTTAACGTGTCACGGACTTTTCGTTTTTTAGCCTTGTTGGTAGTTTATGTTCGTGTTGGACCCTTCATGATTTATTTGCATATGACTTAGAGACTTGAATGATGCTAACATGGTTTATTTGTGAAGCAAAAATATTTCATCAAGTGTTTATAATTTGTCGGGCCTTTCACAATTGCAACCTAGAGTATAACATGCTCGGATTCCACCGACTATCCTTGTGCTCGCATCCTACCTTCCTTTCATTCTGTCTTAGCGAGTTTTAGTTATCTTCGTATGCCCAGATTTAATAATCTTTGTATATCTCATTTTAGAAAGTTTCGGTATATTTGGTTTAATCCATTTATAATCTTCTTGACTATACGTGAACAACATTCGCAACACATTTTAATCCATATATAATCCACAACCTTTAAGTCAATGGACCACCTTAATACCATTTAAGCTAATAACCATACACGATTCAAGTATACAATAACAACTCTTCAAAATAACTAAGGGTATTGCTAAACATACCATAAGGGCTACGTTTAAGAAACAAAACGTGTATAACTGGTAGTATATAAAGTCGGTTGAGAGATATTAAATTTAAGAATTAAACAATTATTATTGAAGATAGAAACAGTTAATTCGTGTCTATATATCTTAAGCAGAAGGGTTATGATTTCAGGCAACTAACTCGTAATTTATTTAGCACACTTTTTCTCAAGGTTGCAAAAATTGCGAATCTGTATTCGGGCGGTCGACCCTCTTGTAGCTTGCAATCGATCTAGGCGGGATTAATCGGATTGGTATTTTTGGCAAGTTTTAGGTATTTCAGACGAGTTTTGGGTATTCACGACAATATTTTCCTTAAAAAACATCTTGTAATAGATATAAACAGCGACTACAAGTAGTTAAAACTAGTTTACGACGAGTTTTGGGTATTTCTGACAAGATTTGTAAGTTTCCGACAAGTTTGACCATCGTTGATGGTCTTTTACCGCCGTTGACCATGGTTGACCAATTTGTTTGACTGATTTACACAAATCAAAAGGGTTGGTAGCCTAGTAGCGCCTAAGCAGCGATTAATCGGGCTTATAGGTCTTGTTTTGCGATATTGATTTTTCTCAATTACTCAATTCGTTTCAAAATTATACTCTATAATTTTATTTTTGGTTGTCTAAAAATAATTATTCACTTTTATTTTAACTAATAATAAAAGACTTTAATAAGTAAATATTCTATTTGATTAGTTATAAAGTATTAACGGTTACACCTATATTAGCCTGTGTGATTTTTGTTTGTAATGAAAATAATTTTGATAGTGTGAATAACATGCAAAGGACAACTTTATAGCTACACAAATGTGCAAAACATTGGTCCATTCTCACTAGTAAAATTGTACAAATCACCGGAGACAACTTAACGGCCACCAACTACCACCACCTTTACTTTCCCAAATCTAATAGTAATTAAATATTATAACCACTTCTCATTAGTCATAACCAACATTTCCTTTATTCCACCTTCATATCTTACAATTCACACATTAAATCAATTTTCAACACCAATTCATCATTTTTAAGCATAAACTCCATCTGGGTACCTCATATTTTTATAAAAAAGTTAACCTTTAACACTAATTCCATCTGGGTATCTCTAATTTTTACAAAAGATTGAATCTTTATAACTTATGCATCAATTTTGAGCTTTTATTCCATCTGGGTACATTTTTTTTTTATAAAAAGATTGAATCTTTATAAATTATTCATCATTTTTAGGCCTTAATTCCATCTGGGTATCTCAAATTATACAAAAAAATTGATGGGTAGGATGATGAGTATTTGAAAAAGGGTTAGTGGAATAACAATGAGTAATAGAAGTAGGCCAGCAGTGCATCCATTAGAAGTTGAAATTGATGGAGTGAGGGAAGAAGGTGGGGGTGAAAATGGGGTTGGTTTGCAGTTGCCTGATGAGAATGTGAGGATGAAAGATGTGCAAGGGATGCCTGGGACGACGGTCGGGCTTGTGTTAAGGCTTTTTCAGTTTGTGTTTGCTGCGGTTTCGGTGGGGGTTATGGGTGCTACTAGTGACTTTCCTTCGGTTACGGCTTTTAGGTAAGGGGTTAATGATTCTATAGCTTTTGTATAGTTTTGTTATGTTATATGTAATAAGTGCTCGTATAATACTTATTTGGATGATCTATGTTTTATGTTTAGTAGTTCGGTGACGTTATTTAAAATTGTTGAATAGGTAGATGGCTTGCATACATTATACTTATATACTTAAACACTCCATTAGAAACTGCTCATCTACTTAGTTTGAAAGAAATTAGACTTTAGTCGATAAGCACTTCAAAATTAGCAATCACAAACACTCCCTCAAGTAATAAACCGGTTGGTTTGGACGTGCTTATGCTTTTTGTACCTGAGATAATAAGATAACCCATGGATGTTTGGGATCACACATTTTGATGTGCTTATATTCTTCGGAAATAAGTACTTATCAACCGGAATAGTTTTGAAGTTGTACTTCTCAGATAAGCAGATAAGCTGTCTTCAGTTGAGTGTTCGGGATTATTTATCTGCTTTAAAGCAATGCAATAAGCAGATAACCACCTAAAAGGAAATTTTAAGAATCTCTCCCCAGTTGTGTTGTTTTGAGTGCTTGGATATTTCTGATTATTAAAGGATTCATTCACATGTGTAATGGACTTCTAAATAAACTGATAATTAGAATCAGTTTTGCCGTTGCAACTTTTTTGAACAACAGAAGTTAAGTTATTATTAACGGAGCAATCAATCACACAGTACAAAACTAAGCATCTACTAAGAAGTAAGACCTTTACATTCCGGCACCTCATGTACGTACCTAAGCCATGAAACACTCTTATCAACTCATCGCACACATAAATTAGGAACAAGCACAAAATCAGTAACGTAACTAAGTGCTGTTATACCTGAAATTGTAATTCACCTCATCATGACTATTAAGAAACAGTTCGAACCGTCAGTTTGATTTACATGCCACTTGCATATTATTCATCTTAGTGAAACGCTGCTGAAGTCACAATACTGTCAATTAACAGATCATTCACCTATCCTTCACCTCTCCCCTTCCTACTTTCTACACAGACATACCAGCTTTAACCCTCAAATAACCTTAATAATGATTTTTAAAAAGGATTAGCTTCCTAACAGATATCTTGCCTCCACAAACACAAATTAGTACTTCTTGAGATCCCCCTTTTTGCTAACTAATAATTGATTCTTAGCACACATGTACAATTAAATCACATCAGTCAATTTGCCTTTGATGCCAGTAAACCTTCTAACTGTATCCACCAAAAATCTAGGAACTTCTTTCAACTGCTGCAGGATTTATATAGCTTATAATGAATCAGACTCGACCTTCACCGGCTTTCCTACAATTTCAATTGCTTGACACCAACATTAGAGCATACTGGTTCGAAATGCCACTCACACCACCTTTTCTTTAAGCTGTCCCACCGCCCCGTCTGCATCCACATGACCACATCCCTTTCACCCATCTTTTCACCCTAATCTGATTATAATGAGGTAAATCAGTTTCAGTCTACCCAAATGGTAATAGCTGATTTATATGCGATTCCAAATCGCAATAATCAGACAATCACTTACAGAATCTATGGAAATGCTCAGTACCATAGAGATCTGGTGAAGGCATTTGATCTCAAAAGCCAAAGTCTATCTTCTTTTAGTAAGTTAAAACCATAATTTCCCGTGTTCTGAGATGATAGGGCAGTTCAAAATGCATATCATTTTAAAGTATATATCGTGCTTTCAGTATGTTTCGAAATGGAGGGTATCATATGAAATGCGTGGAATATATGCTTACTTCTTTATTGCGACAGGTACCTTGTTGCAGCTCTAAGCTTACAATGCTTGTGGAGTTTGTCACTTGCCATTGTTGATATTTATGCTCTTTTGGTGAAGCGAAGTTTAAGAAATTCAATAATTCTTGGTCTCTTCACTATTGGAGATGCGGTAAATATGCTTACTTTGTAGTTTTGCATATCAGTATTCACATTTGATGCACTTCAAACTAGTTGATGTTTACTATTATAATGTGTCTGATCGATAGTTTTATTCCGCAAGTTTCAATTTTCAGGCAGAGTTACTACTTACTAGATGGTTCACATTAGTATAAGTCCAACTTCACCTATTTATGAAACCACTTATACATGCTATGATGCTAGAGGGTCTTGAATCCAAATTTGCTCATATACAAACTGCAGCAAATTATATTTTTATGGTATTCACAACAAAATTAACTTTATTTATGAATTCTTTCACACTACTGCCAGTTTTGATGTTCTTTCCGTGATCAAACCAAATGGGTTCTTGAACTTGGACAGCATCTTATTCTTGGTCAAAAGTCATCTTTAAAAACCTTATCAAGCTTCATTGGCCGATATTGCTCAGGGTTGATATGTGATTTTGTTTGGATCATCAAGATTCATAAATTAACCCACACTTAAACTCGAACCTTTCGTTGTTTTCTTTTTGGGGAATGGGTGCAATAACAGAAACGTGGCTTATGGAGTTTTTCAGTTCATTATGTATTAGGCATTTAGTCACGTGCTCTAGGTTTTAATAATCCTATTTTCCTTTACTGCGTTTACATTGGTTAGGACTGTCGGCATGCGTTTCAAAGAAGTCTGATTCTTCTGTTTGCAAGTGACATATAATCAGTTTCTAGTGCTTGGTATAGCAGAATTGATTTGATGATCAGATTATCAAATGACTAGTATTGGATAGTTAGTTAAGGGAATCAGTAGTCTAAGGTGATAAAATTCCCATGTAGTGTATTTGGTCTCCTTTTTTAATAACATTAACATGTCTCCATACTCACAGTATCTACACTCGAATAGTGATCCTATATTCCTATGTCAAAATTCACTTGTTTGATTCCTCTTTAAGAACATAAGATTGTTATATATTTTGTTAAATGCACTTATGCACTTGTTTATTCCTCTAAACGTGCCAAAAAAGTTATACTTGACGATTAACCTTATATTTGGTGTCCCTGTTTGTTTTCTGTAATGCAGATTACATCTACACTTACATTTGCTGCAGCTTGTGCATCAGCAGGTATTACAGTCCTAATCAGCAGCGACTTGCAAAACTGTGCACAAAACCATTGCACCAGATTCGAAACCTCAACTGCAATGGCATTTGTTAGCTGGTTTTTGGTTTCCCCTTCGTTTTTCTTGAATTTTTGGTCTCTAGCATCAAGATGATGTCACATATATAAGCTGATCAGATTTTTGTTAATTTGATTCGGACCATAAATCTGATCAGCTAGTATTTTTGATGGATGACACTCTGCGGTTTGTGATATGCTGCACATCACTGAGTGTAATTTTTTTTCTTGCAAGTTTCTAGTGGAAATCCTTGTATATATATACTTTGACTTAGACGCGAGTTTTTGATTTATTAATGCTGGTTTTTTTGGGTGGTTTATACCTTGTTATATGTATGTTTGTTTTTTGCTTCTGTTTTGCTGTTTTCCATCCTGAGTTGTGGCGTGGCATATAGAGTGGTAGTGTGTGAGAGAAAGAAACCGTCCTAACCATTGGGGAAAGAAGGCAAAAGGACAGGTTTCATGGTAGACAGCGCCCTGACTTGCCATGCGTAATGTCAGTAAATTTTGAGTCTCATGTGGTTTTAATCAAATTTTAGTTTACCTCAAATCTTGTGGTTTAATCTCAGATAAAACTATTAGCCTCGAATTTTAGTTTTATGTTCAGGCTGACCACCAAAATGGATGAGATAATTTATGCGTTGGTGGTTGGTTTTGTAACTTTTGAACACCCATCGTTGTCGTCGTTGTCACTGCTAACTACCACCGTCGATGACCATTATTGTTGTTGCGAACAATATCGCCATCACAATGGTCGCTAACTCCAAATTACAGACTTTCGAGTTGATTTATAGCTCCAAATTACTTTTTATTTATCTTTTCTATATACATATAATTACCTAATTCTTATTGGTATTAATCTAAAATAAAAAATAATATACATACAAACTTGATATGACAATCATTTATCAAACTTTTGCTTGGCAATATAAGTTAATTAATTGGCTTAATAATAAAAGCATTTGGGGTTTAAAAAAAAAATGGCACTTTGTTTCTCAAACTAATCACTGCTCCCTCCGTTCAAAATTGTCTCAAAATTATTGTATTTAAGAAAAGAATCACTGAATCACACCTTTTAAGGAAAAAAAACGACTATAATACTCAACTAATTAAATATCATTATCACTCGCTACACTTTCTTTTGATTAGTTAAAATAATAAAAATAGACAACTAATTTGTGATATTTCAAAATAGAAATATAGACAATAATTTTGATGCAAAAGGAGTTCAGTTGGTTCTTAGTAAAAGAAAATAAATACTGTAATCAAGAAGTAAATATTTTCATCTCATTTTCATTTTCCTTTTCTTTCTTTAAATACATATTATATTTAAGATGCATCGACTTGAATTAGATGCATCTCTATTCATTTAGATGCATCCCACTTAGTTTCGAAAGTGATTTTGAAGTGAAAATAATGCATAGTAGTACTAACAACAAATTTGGCCCTCAGAGGACGAAAAATACATAGGATTCGTCTAACTTGATGAAATGCGTCTAATATATGTATATGCATATAATTTTTAGCTAGAAAATATATTATGGTTCATCTAAAATATTAGGGATGCATCTAATTTAAATCGACGCATCTTTAATATGTATTTAAAGGTATTTCTCATTCTTCTCTTTTTAAAGTTTCTAACCCAAGTTTGAAAAGTGAGGAGAGGCATAAATGGGCCGGACATACTTTCTTTCTCCAAATACCCAACTGTCTCTCAATCACTTCCGTCGTCTCCTACTCACCTCCGTTACTAATCGTCGCCTCTGTAAGATTTATTACTACTATTTGACAAGCATTTTTTTCATCTTCTTAAAAAGTTTATAAAAAAACACAAGCCTAGGCTTAGTTTGAGACATTTCGTATTTTTGCAAGTTGCTGCTTATGCTCAATTACTGTTGTTACCATTTTTGCACGCTAGTATTCTACTTGCTTATTGTCATTATGATAAGTAAAAGGAGATAAGCTCCTTATAGAATAAGCTATTTTGAAAATAATGAAAAATCTCATTGCATAGGTTTCATTAACTATTACTGTAACTAATATCTCAAATAACCACTTTTAGATGTTTTAATTTGCCGCAAATAAGTGGATATATGCTGAAGCAATTTGGGTTGTTTGGTTATCCAAACTGCTATAAATAAGCATTCCAAACACCCTTGAATGAACAAATAAATAAGCAGTTTAAGATTAAGCAGTTCATGTAAATGGTTGTTATTGTTATTGTTATCATTTGATTTTTGAGATACAATAGTGAACAAGAATCACTCGCATTTAAATTTGAGCTATGAAATAGGTACATCTTAAAGTCGTATCAAGCCTTCAAATTTTTTAATCAAGGAACCCGAGTAGCACTAGTTAATAATCGAGGGGTTTCAGAAGATGTCGTTTTAAACACCTGTATCAGTTGTTTGGTTTTCTTTCACTCACATTCAACGTTCCAATTGTTTTTTTTTTTTTTTTTTTTTTTTTTTTTTTTTTTTTGGAAAATGGAAAAAGAAACAAAAGGGAAATTTTTCACCTCTTTTCAAAATTCATGGCAAGGTTGGTATCCTGTTGTTGTCTACTTATTTATTTCGTGAAATAAGGTTTTGCATAATCATTAATGATTTAATATAGCTCTAGCGTCTCTTATTATTTCGTTAAAGTCTCGTACTTGTTTTTGTATTCAGCGTGATTGTTGTTTAGTAGCTTATTGTATTCTATAATGGTGTTTCATGGGTAGTGTTGNTTTTTTTTTTTTTTTTTTTTTTTTTTTTTTTTTTTTTTTTTTTTTTTTTTTTTTTTTTTTTTTTTGCAGAATGGACACAGAAACAAAAGGGAAAATTGTTCACCTCTTTTCACAATTCATGGCAAGGTTGGTATCCTGTTGTCGTCTACTTAGTTATTTCGTGAAATAAGGTTTTGCATAATCATTAATGATTTAATATAGCTCTAGCGTCTCTTATTATTTCGTTAAAGTCTCGTACTTGTTTTTGTATTCAGCGTGATTGTTGTTTAGTAGCTTAATGTAATCTAAAAGGGTGTTTCATGGGTAGGGTTGCAAAATTTGACGAGCTACCTGCTGCAGGAAATACGTTTCTTGTTAGCTTCCGTCAAGGCCTTGGTAAACTTCTTTAGTTTCTTGGTTTTTCTGCAGATAGTATAATATGAGGTTTTTTTCTTTTTGAGGTAATATTGGATCTTCATGCTCGTATGTAGAGTTCATTAGAAGACCATCTATTGAGAACACGTCAGAACTCTTTGAAAAGGTCATCAAAGCTAATAATACACATAGGATGCAGTCTTACATTAAAGCTGGATATGCACACACTTCCGTTAGGGCTGAAAATCTCAGCAAGTGTAAGTCATTGTTCAATATTTGAAATTGATCTTTCGCCTTTTAAAAAAAATTCGATTGTATATCAGCATATGACATAATCTATGCTTCCAGCTGTGTCGTGTTCCATCCAGAATACTTGTGTGGGTCCCATGTTCGTTTCGTTTTCAAGAACTGCATTTTTGTATGACAATCTTTAACTGCGGTTTCCCCTAAAGTATGATGGGCTAACTTTTGTTCTTGTTTCTGTTTTTGGTGATGTGCGTACAGAAGTGAATACGAGCCATATTCAGCTGTTGAATATTACAAGTAAAGGTAACTCCGACTTCTATAACATATATTCTGCGACAATTTCAGTTTTTACTTGGACAAATTTTACTTCTAAAATTGATGTTTATCCTAACAAAATCATATTCTTGACGGTTAATTTTGCATAAATATATGTGTTGTGCTTATGGACGTACTAATTCGAATTTATACTGCAGCAAAAGATATCATCAGTGAACTTGGGTGTCTTGTAGAGGATGTAAGGATGGCAATAGAAGCTGCAACTGAAACCATACAAGATTTTAATCATGATTTGGATCCTGCATCATCTACTTCCAGTGAGGTAAGCTTAATGTCCCTTTTATTCGATATCATAAAAATCAACTTTTTTTATAAGTTGATTATTTTCGGTAAAGATTTATGTCCCATACTCCCATCTATAAATTGTCTCCCGAACAACTTATTTATGTCTAATGGTCACGGATATGAAGAACACTTGATATAACATCGATTATGATACTATTGCAGGAGAAAACTGTCTCATTTGTTCCTAAGAAACCTGAAGATATTGATTATGCCACCATGGTAGCTGTAGTATACAGCATGGTGAAACAGGATTATTTAATGCAGGTATTTTAGCCTTGTGATAAACCTTGATTACCATATTATAGTTTAGTGTGATCTTGACAAATATTTGAAGGGGTATAATGGGAGTTTTATATTTTTGTATTCCTGTGCAGGAAAGGATCGTTTCTGCGCTTAATCTAAAAACGTCTTCAGGAGAACTAGAGAGCTACTGCTTGATGTGGTCATTGCGTCCCTTTGTGAATGATGAAATTATGCATCAAGCTTGGAGACTAATTTCGTAGTGTATTTTATGTGCATTTTACAATTTTATTCCAGTCTTTCTATCGTTTGGCAGTATACAAAAGCGGGTTTAAACAAGGTTTATGTTGCCGATTTCAGATCCTTTGATGCCATATTTAGTAAAGGTAGCAATCTATAACCATGGACTGCTTGCTGGTCATGGATGAATAGATATGATGATGTAACAAAATGATTGTAACTTAATTCGAAAACTTGTCTGGGTATTTGAAAATCGCCATGGATAAAAACATGGGCTTATTCTTCTAAATATCAGATATGTTAGGACTTTTTGCATGTGTAATTTCGTGAGATTTCATCTTCAATTTATGGAAGAAATATGAACTTATACTTGGTTGTCAAGGCTACTCGGGTACATAATATGAAAATGAAAATGGCTGAAACAAACTTCAAGTCTACAATTAACCGTTGTCTCATTTTGTAGGCAAGCACGAGTCGATCGCCAGATACACTCAAATAAAAGAATATTTCCCATAATGAGAACCCCCGAAAAAAGGATTATAGCACCAAAAGTCATAGAACCGCTCTGCGACGATTATTCTTCTGAAATAACCACTGACAAAGATATTCAACAAGTACACAGGTGTGCATCAACAGAACAAGAAAGATCACCAATAATTCCTATCCGAAAAATCATACAAAATAGGGACTCCCCCCAAACTAAATGCAATAATAAACATTCTCAACCCAAAATAAATAAACAAACAGATCATTAGCCTTTGCATCAATGGGCTTCACAGCTTGTACAGACCAAGCTTAAAGTAGAAGACAATTTGATCATAATAAAAGGCAAAAGCGCTACAATTTCACTTGCGAATGTTACCTACATCTAAATGTCTGAACAAACTCCTGGCATCACTTCAAAATGTACATGTACCCACCAACGATACTGATAAAAAGCCGATTCAGACGTGCCATGCGTCTCTTTAAACAACAACAAAGCCTACATCTAAGTTGCAGTAAATTAGAGCTTATATAGAATAAAAAACCAGTTGAAAATCCTACCCGAGATATCAAATTTGTAGCTCTTTCAAGTCATCTTGCAATTTGCTCTCCTCTTCCTTTTGCGTCTGCACACTTTCTGGTGAGCTGGAGATCACTGGTACAGAACTCACCTTTTCTTCTAGTGATTGTGATGACACGGGTACTGGCTTCATAAGATCCTTATGATTCACCTCATCTTCTATTGATGGTCTTGGGGCAGCCACTGGCTTAATGGAAGCTCTAGAAGTGTTAGGAGCAGAGAAAACAGGCACAGCTTGCCTGATGGTGACCGGAGGTGCTGCAGTATGCATGGTTGGTATCCTGAACTGTGGAGGAAGCTGACTAGGTTGCGGTAAACCTGTATTTGGAAGAGGACGTGGCGGAGCAGAGAAGACGGGAATCGAATTACGTATAGTCACAGGTGGCGCGATTCCATGATGAGCCCTAAAGTGCCTGACAGGAACATAGGGTGCTGCTTCAGCTGCAGGGAACTTGTGGGATCGGGCAGCAGTAAGGTCTTCTGTTTTAAAGCATGTTTGTGCATCATTCAATGTGGTTAGGTGAGGCCTATTTCGAGGAGTCGTTTTTGGGCATATTAAAGGAAGGATTTTTGAGGTGTTGGATGAAGGTGACTGCGCAGGGAGTTGTTTTGGTTTTGGTGCCGGAAAACGGATTGGAAATGGTGTATTAGACATCCTTGCCTTCAATCTGAATTTTTGCAAAGACCGAGCCACTGTGACATGCTCTTGCTCCTCGATGTTCCCCTTTTGCATTGACAAACTTTCTGATTGTTGGGCCACTATATAATCAGATTTAACAACATTCAGTTTATGTAACAAGAAAAGTAGAAAACCAAAATAAAGGAGGGTAATGTATGTGGAGGCCACCCAACTATTATGCTTTTTACAAAAGGCTGTTCATTTATAGAAATTAATGTATAGGCCACCCCCAGTATGTATTTGGTTTCGTTTATACCAATTCTGGCCAATCTTTTGCAAGAAATCTATGAAATAACAAGACTAAAGCTAATATTAACATATTAAAACAATACAAATAATAGTTGAAATGTAAAATACTAGTTTTACCCTTTATCTAGGTGTTTCCTTAGTTAATCAAAAGCGATCTAGAAGGGTGTAAATGGTATTTCACATTCTAACTTTTATTGGTATTGTTTAGTACGCTAATGTAAGCTTGATTCTTGTTTTCGGCAAACAATTGGCTAACAAATACATATTTCGGTGGCCTATAAGTTTGTTTCGATATATGGGTGGCGTTAATGAAAAAGTTGAATACTTAAGTGGCCTCTAAATGCATTATCCCTTAAAAAAATGACACGACAATAAGTTACAATAATGAATGATTTTTACAAAAACACGTGACTTACTAAGTTTGAGCGATGACCAGGCTGACATGGCTGCATTTTTTTCAGCTTGCTTCTTATTCTTGGCTGGTTCACCTGTAAAGATGCAATCAGCCAACTCTACGGTGCAGGTGAAAACAGGCAAATGTCCCCGGCCAGACCTAAAGGTTGTGTATGTTGGTAATAATGCTCCTACTCTTTGAGACACCTCCTGCAATAGGTTCTTGTACACCCCAGTCTCATCCTGTCCATTCAAAAGTTTAGCAGCGTAAGCAATTTATTAAGCAAGTTAAGCGTGCAACGGAAATAGCACATTCGTTAAAGATCAGATCAAGAAAGTGACGAGCATGCCTTTCTAAAAATATGTTTCTTCAGTGAATCAGTTGCCAATGTAAAATGTATCACAAATTACTGGCGAATGCATAATAGATAAGATGTATAAAACTGACCCATACTGTTTGGAACAGAAAACAGTTAAACCTACAGGCCCACTATTGAGTTGCATAACTCATATCTAACAATTCGGGTTTAAACTTTAAAGCATGCACGTCATTCTCACTCCTGTACGTACTGTTCTAATGATCCTTTGGCGTGGTACTCCATTTATGAGAGACTCGGGTCTTGCACCAGTCTTTCCATCCAGATATTAATCCCATTAGCATTTAACCTCGACAGTTTAATACGAATTCAAAAGACCTATTTGAAAGGCTACAACAATTGGGCAGAAGGCCTGACCAAATAGACATCCACTGGTGGTTCTACACAAACAGTTACAAGCCAACTATAGCAAACTAGTTAGAGCGCTACAAAGATGAAATGCAATGCGCTCATAAAGTCATAAGATGGTGTCCTTCCATACAATCTAATGTAAGGTCCTTAGGCATATACTACTAATTTAATTTCTCAACACCACTTCTAGGAAAGTCAATCGTAACTTACATCAGTCGATTTAAAGACCTCTGGTTCGTGCAAATCTCCTAGTCTAAAGATGCATTTGAATATCCAAGTTGCAGATAGCTAAACCACCTCTAAAGGTCTTGCCTTGAGTTCACAGTACCATGCAACCTTCTATAGTATAACGACAATGTAACGTTTCTATACCAACTTCACATGATCATTAGTGACAATACGATATGCACTTTATATAGACAATCAAATAACATTAACATCAGTACTTATCTACATACAAACAGTAAGTTTAAGTCGATGACAACAATTACAACCAACTTTTAATCCATGCTTCACATTTTATTTTATTTTCTTGTGTCTGAAACAGTAATGGGACACCATTATAATATATGAATCATACTGCATTGCATTTACCCTTTACAACCACTGCATTAAACATAAACCCAATGCAGATAAGGACATCTAATGTGGATAAGGGAAGCAACCATAAAATCAATAATCCATAGTACCCCACATCCAATGTGGATAATGCATTTCAGTAGCAACCATAAGACAAATAATCCATGGTGGTAAACAGTCGTGGTAGTCTTTTTAACGGAAAGTTTCTACAAAAACAGTGTTGGCATGTGACAAACTAAAGCTGATGGATACCGGCATCATATTTGAGTCTAAATCTTTCTACCTGTTTAAAATTCAATTTGCAACCTCTAACAACACTTCAAACAAACAAAACGACAAGTTCCAAAAAAAAACAACAAAAGAAATGTTCTCCCGTCATGATATTGCCAATTTTCAAAATATACTTCTCAATAGAGACCAACATAAACCACAAACTCAAACTAATGCTAGTAATCATATCATAACTAACAGAACCGAACATTTCCGTCCACTTGAGGCTCACATACCAAATATCCCTCAAACTAAAAATCGTTTTGATCTTTATCATTCGCAACGACTACGTACACAATCTAAATACCAATAAGCTAATTATCAGACGGTGTTTCAATTGCTTACTTTTTTCTGTGTATCTTTTTACTTTTAAGCAGTTCAGATAATGAATATTCCAACTGCTTCTGCTTATCTGGCTTATTTCCAGTCAAAATAAGCAATTTTCAACAATCAGGTCGAGACTAGCTTATTTTCAAAGTGCTTATTCAAAATGAAATTAGAATGACTTTTATACCCTCATATCCGACCTAAAAACCTTTTATTATACGCAATTAAGCTTTCGCATTATTTCTTTAGAGGGTGTTTGTTTAAGCTTGTTTGTGGGCTTATCTCAATTTTTTCGGCTTATTTTGAAACTTGTGAGCTTATATAAGTTTGTTATGACATAATAAACTTATATAAGCCCATAAGTCCCAAAATAAGGCAAATAAATGAGGCTTATAAAACATAATCTAAAACATATAAGCTCACCCCCTAATCTACTTATTACCTCAAACAGCTTATTTTTAAGGTACTTCCTTCCTAAACACCCTTTAATCTACCAAAACCAAATAAACATAAACATTACAAGAAAACAACAAATATCAAATATTAAACACAGTTTATACTAAGGGGGTGTTTGTTTCGGCTTATATAGCGGGCTTATGGCTTATTTGGTTTTCGGCCTATGTTTCATAAGCTCACTTTTTTTGTGGCTTATTTTGAAACTTTTACATAAGCTTATTATGACATAATAACCTTATACAAGCCGAAAAGTTTCAAAATAAGTCACAAAAAAAGTGAGCTTACGAAACATAACCCGAAAACCAAATAAGCCATAAGGCGGCTATATAAGGCGAAACAAACACCCCCTTATAAAACATAATTTGAAACATATAAGCTCATAAATAAGCTTANAAAAAAAAAAAAAAAAAAAAAAAAAAAAAAAAAAAAAAAAAAAAAAAAAAAAAAAAAAAAAAAAAAAAAAAAAAAAAAAAAAGACCCACTAACCAAAATCCTAGCAGCCAAGGAATGAACCGAACCACGGTTAGCAGAAGCAAGAGCTTGAAGAGCGACCTCAGCAGCAGAATGTTCAGCTTGACGGAGAGTAGTGAAATAGTTACAGCACTCATAAGTCTCGCCGTTAAAGTTAACGGCAGCTTTGAACCTGGGCGCGTGGTCAGGACCTTCTCTTATGCAAGTGTATGATGGTAGATTGAAACAGCTCCTTTGTGCCAGCTCTTGCAGCTGGTTTTTATACATTTTCTTTTTTTTAAGGTTGGAAATTATTTAAGGTTTTTTTTTTAAGGTTTGGTGTTGGTAGTGGTGGTGTTGTTGTCTAGGGTTTTGATTTTGGTAGCAATGCATGTGTGTGTTGGTGGTGTAAAGACACAAATTAAGTGGAATTTGGGGATGGTTGTCATTGTGGGTTATTAATAAAAGCATAGGTACCATTGACTAGCATTTTTTTTTAGCCATTTTCACTCACAAGTCACAACGAGTGTTGCAAAAGTTCAGAACGCCCATTAATCGTCGCTTAGGCGCTACAGGGTTATTTAACCCTGCCGATTTATGTAACTGGGTAAAATAAATAGGTCAACCGTGATCAACGACGATCAATGGCGGTAAGTGATGGTCAGACTTGTCAGAAACCTGCAAATCTTGCCGGAAATACACAAAACTCACCGCAAACATATTTTGATCACTTATAGTGTAATTGTTTAAATCTGTTACAAGTTGTTTTTTAGAAAAAACATACCGAAAATACCTAAAACTCGCCGAAAATACACAAAAGTTGACAGAAATACCTAAAATTTGCCAGAAATGCAAATCCGATTAATTCCGCCTAGACCGATTACAAGCTATAAGGTGGTCGACCGCCCGACTACCGATTCGCGATTTTTTTAACCTTGCTCAAAACTAAACACAATTTTATTTTCTTTTCCACTCAAAATGGTTTTATGCAACGGTAGGATTTTTGTCTTTTCCTCGTCGAATTTGTGGCAAAATGGGATTCGACAAGATGAAGTGGTGTGGCAGCGAGGTTTCGACGTCGCCGAAACGGGTGACACGTTGGATTCGGCGAGTGTATTCGGCGTGATACCTGATGCTCTAAGAGTGTATCACAAATGTATCTCAAAAAATCAAAATCACACACACAACAACTTCTTTTACAAGTCGGTAATTCTATCGACGACTTCTCTTTTTTCAAGTCAGGCACGTGTGAGTGGGTAGGGAAGTTTTAAGAGAGACGCGATGGTGACCTCGCTTGAACACCAAGTCTTTTTATTTATTTTATTTATTTATTTATGGGAAAATATTAGGGTGGTGGCAACGTTGCCTAATGATGCCTAAAGTTTATTTCCAATTGACCAATGAGAATCATTCTAGTAATTTTTTGCCTAATGATGCCTAAACATGATTTTTTAGTGGCAATGTGATGCTTAAACTATTTATTTAATTCATAATTATATTTAAACCATTTAATTAAAAACATAAAATTCCATTAATAATAAAAAGTAAACATTACATAATACGTAGTGGAATAAAAACAAAACAATTTCTAAAAAGGGCAAGGCCATCCATATTTTGCAGCGACTTCACGTTTTT
>LBNU01028682.1:18646-38119 GCA_014162995.1 Artemisia annua | reverse complement strand
AAAACAAACGTTGCAACTTTGTAGGTGGGGGAAGTAAATGTGCAACGTCCATATTATTTATTGTCCAACGTTCGAATTTTAACTGCCCAAGCCCAATACCGATTCGGTATTTCTTGCCGATATTGTTGCCGAAACTATCATGCCGAATAGGATTTTATGTGTTGCCGATGGATGCCGATCGGTACCGAGCAAGATTTATAAACGATGCCACCACCCTTAGCTACAATTGCATTGTAGCCAATTGCCTGCAATATGTGTTCTAAATTGTGGGTCCCTGAGTCCTTCTGTGGGTCCCTGACTTATTTCTGTGGGTCCCTAATTCATTTTCTTTTGTATTTTGAAGGGGGATTGTAGCCAATTGGCTACAATAATTGTAGTCAAGCTATCCCCTTTATTTATTTATTTATTTATTTATTACATTATAGCATAAACTCTATAAATTAATACTCATTTGACCATTAAATATTATTAATTAAAAAAGTTATTAATTAATAGATATTAATTTATGTGTATAATATTAATTTATGTGTATATTAATGAATCGGGGCCTGCAAAAAAGTATTATTTTAGAGAGTTTATTGATTAATCAAGTACTAATTTTTCGAGTTATTTTATCTAGTTTTTTATTTAAACTGATGGGTTCTTTAGTGATTAGTTGCTTCACGTGTCATCTAAATATTTTCTAGTTTTAACTTCAATTACTATTATGTGCAAATGACTCTAAAGTAGTCACGCGAAACTTCTTGAAAAAAGAGATTTATCCGGTTTGAGTATGTGTGGCGATGAGTTCAAATCACATAGATTATTCGGTCAAAGAGGCGGAAACCACTGTCATAAAAAATAAAGGGTAGTTTAAGTTGTTAACACTCACCATCTAACGGTATTAGGTATGGTTAACGAACACCGAACATTTCATATTTCACATTAGCGTCACATAACGTTGCCTCATTCGTTAATGTCACACTAAGATTCCTAGTGTTTATTGTCACTAGATGAATAATGATCACTTTTTATCAACTCAAATAAAATAAGAAAACAAAATTCGCACACGTCATGGTTATGTGTGTACCAAATGTCCAAATGGTTGAGTTGGACGATGGCAAACGAGGAGACATTCTCCGAACCATTTACACACCCGAATGCTCTAGGATGCAAATCAATGTGTTCAAAGATGAGTAGTAGTTTCGAATATATATTATGTATTCTGAATAAATGGAATGGATATGAAATGAAGTTGTTCTTCAATCCGGTTAATCAATAGTTAAATGAGATTTAACCGGGCAATTAAGCGTATATAAATAGTTAAGAGAATACAAGTAGATCAACAAACAAATAGCTTTTGTTAGAGTGGAGGGTGTGGAGCATTAAAAGCTTGGCTAGGTGTAACGCCTCAATGACAAAGCGGCAAACAACTCCCCCTCCTTTTGCCGCACGTTTTGCTCCATTCTCTAGGAGGTTGTGTTGAGAGTTGGAAGAGAGATAAAGAGTTTTTTATGTGGAATATGTGCTTTTGTTAATGATAAATAGACAAAATTGAACAAAAAGTATATACTAACATGACGGTGATGTGATATTGAATGAATAAGAGAAAGAGTGACTTACTCTTTTCACAGACACAAAATGAATACATAAACGAAAGTAGTAAGTTGCAAATAATCGGACTTCACTTGCACCTAGCTCTCCCTACCACAATATACACAAACAATGCACAAAAATAATCGAAGAGTAGTATCACATGTTGATTTGCGAACATGGCATATGCCGTGTTTGTTCATTTTAAAAATGAAAAAGGTATTCGTGTTTGTTCATCTATATTACACATAAAGAGAAAACGCATTTGTTTAAAACTTAAAAACTTAAAAAAAAACGAATACCGTTGTAAGAGTAAAAGACTTTTAATTATAAAAGTCAATATAATCTATTAAATATCTAAAATTCTAAATACTTAACTATAATGTAAACTATTAATTTTCTTTATTCTCATTTACTCGATAGCAATATATACATAAAACAATTGCACACACAAATTAAACATTATTAATTTATTATAAACCATCGCCAATTTAGTGAAGTTTTGTAAATGTTAATACAAATATCGTCCTAAAAACGTTATTTATATTTTACGATCTTTTACCATGTTTTGTTAACGACAAAATATAAGGTAAAGTTTAGCAACAAGTTATAAACATGAGTTTAAGTATTTTACACATTTTGTTTAGACATAAACATAACCTTTAACTTGTTCTTATTACTTCTAGTTAAAATGATTTTTAATCATATTTAGAAGTCTTTTATTACATTATACATAGCATCATGTTTCTTGTATTGTAGCTTGATCTTATTGAGATTTGTTGTAGATTTGAGTTAGATATACACTCAATGTATCCATGGAAGATATGGTAAGATCTTTGGTTAGATTTGTAAGATTTTATGGAAGATATGTTGTCAGAGATCCACGGATCCAAACGACAACAAGGACGGAACCATACGTTTGGTTCCGTCGGATCCGTGGTCTACTGATCTTGTTTTCCTATAAATAGCAAGCCATTCCAAGCTTATTCTTTCATCACTTCTAATACATATCATTGCATATACTCTCCATACTTACATCTAACATATTCATACTTCATTCTTGTGAGATTCTTTTGTAGCAAGAAGATCACAAAATTCATTCAAGTCTCCAAGCAAAGTCGGAATACTTGTGTAGTGTACAAAGTGTGTATACTAGTGTTGTTATTATTGTTCCATTGAGTGTATTCATTATAGAGTGATCGGTTAGTATTTTAGTCCTCAAAATACATAGTGAAACGGGAGTGGTTGTGCCCTTGTAAAAGAACTCGACATTTAGCTTTGTGTCGGAAAAGATTGTGTAAGCGACGTGTAAGGTTTCTCCACCGGTGTTAAAGGAGCTTGTTGACTAGTGAGATTAACTCTCGAGTTGGATACTCGGGGCGTGGAGTAGGGCAAGGAAAAAGAGTCCTTGTAGACCGAACCACGATAAACGATTGTGTTGTGGTTTGATTGTTCTTAACTCTTCTTTACTTATTGCATATTAGTATATATCTATTGATTACACGTTAAGTTTCCAAAAAGTAAAACGAAACTAAAAACCGGTAAACTATTCAACCCCCCCTTCTAGTTTCCACAATTGGCATCAAGAGCTACGTTACTCAAGCTTTTAAAATATATTGTGTTTTAAAACTTGAAACGATCCATGGATTTTGAAAACTTCAAAGAAGGGCAATCTATGCAAAGACCACCACTATTTGAACCAAATGGTTTTATATATTGGAAAAATCGTTTTGAAACTTACGTGAAATCAAAAGACATAGATCTTTGGTATATAATAATTGAAGGTGATAACAAAATAGTTTTTAAGGATATTGCTAGTGGTAAAGATGAAGATAGTTCACTTACCAAACATAGTGATGAACAAAAGAAACTAGTTGCCAAAAATAATGAAGCTAAAATGATGCTTTATAATGCTTTGCCTAAGAAAGAGTATGAAAGAGTCTTTATGTGTAAAACCGCTAAAGATATTTGGCAAACTTTAATAATCACTCACCAAGGAAATTCACAAGTCAAAGATAATAAAATTGATCTTCTTGTACAACAATATGAACAATTTTCTATTCCCGAAGATGAAACTATTGATTGTGCCTTTGCTAGATTCAATACTATTATTACTTCACTTAAAGCACTTGATGAATCTTTTTGTAGTAAGAATTTTGTCAGGAAATTTCTAAGAGCACTTCATCCGAAATGGAGAGCAAAAGTAACGGCCATTGAAGAATCTAAAGATCTCTCAAGCATGTCACTTGATGAACTAATTGGGAATCTCAAGGTTCATGAAATGGTGATGGAGAAAGATTCGGAGATTGTCAAAGGCAAGAAAGAAAAAGGCAAATCAATTGCTTTGAAAGCTCGAGTTGAATCAAGTGATGATGATGATACCAACTCGGATAGTGATGATGAAGAATATGCCTTGGCCGTTCGAGACTTCAAAAAGTTCTTTAGGAGAAGAGGAAGATTCGTACGACAACCCAAGGAAGAAAAGAAACCCTTTCGGAAAGATCGTGATGATAAGAAAGGAAGAAACGAAAGAAAATGTTTTAGGTGTGGTGATACTAGCCATCTCATAGGAGAATGCCCAAAGCCACCCAAAAACAAGACTCAAAGCGCTTTTGTAAGTGGAGCTTGGAGTGATAGTGAAGATGATGAGGAGGAGCCAAAGAATGATGAAATCGCTCTTATGGCACAAGACTCAAATGAGGTACAATCCGATTCATCTTGTTCTTCCTTAGATGACGACACATTGCAAAAAGAATATAACAAACTATGTGAATTAAGTCTAAAAATCATAAGTAAAAACAAGTTTTTAAAAACGAAAAAGGAATTTCTAGAAAATGAAATCTATGAACTTAGGGAAAGAATTAAAAGAATAGAGAAGAGTAAAACTAGTGAAGCAATGTGTAAAACGTGTGAAGAACTTAAACTTGAAATTGAAAAGCTTAAGATTACACAACATGATCTTATCAAGCAAAACTCAAAATTCAAGAAATTTGATAAAAGCATTTCATGTGCGGATGAAATTATGAAAATGCAAAAGTCACCACATGATAAAACCGGTCTAGGATTCATGAAACTAGGTGACACAAGTAGCTTAAAACAAAGCAACAAAACTGTCACAGCAACCCACGGATCCGACGGAACCAAAGAATTGGTTCCGTCCGTGGAACCCATTGGTTCCGTGGGAACTGTGACAGAAGACAGCAAAGTTTCTTCAAAACGTTTAGAGTTTGTCAAAGTCACTAAGAAATCAAATGAAACCTCAAATGAAACAAACTTAAAACCAGCCATTAAACTTGGAGTAGGACTTGTCAAAAATGAATTTAAAGCTAAAACGTCACAACCAAGATCTAAAACTCCTATTCCCAAACGCCCCTTTCCAAAAAGTAACTATAACACTCAACATAGTCATCAACATGGTTGGAACCAAAACTTGCCAAGACATTTTCCCATACCAAATTACATGCCTTGGAACCCATATCAACAAATTCCATACATGAATCATAGAAATGATATGTTTAACCAAAATGGACCCATGAGATATTGGGGACCAAACATTTGAGTGTTAATCACAATAGGTATGCTTCAAAGTAAGTTTGGAACCGGACGAGTGGATAAAAGATAGCGGTTGCTCAAGACACATGACCGGAAACAAAAGTCTTTTCACAAACTATCAAGAGTTCGATGGAGGTAATGTTACCTTTGGTAGCAAAGCTAAATGCAAAATCATCGGAAAAGGTACAATCTCTAATGACTCTTTATCTATAGATGATGTAGCTCACGTAGACAACCTAGGTTTCAATCTCCTTAGTATTAGTCAACTTTGTCGGAAAAAGTATAATGTCCTCTTTAGTGAAAATGGTAGTAAAATACTTAAGGACGGAATAACCATAGCCAAAGGTGTCCTAAAGAACAACGTATATGTCATGAAATTGGATCAATCATCTAGAGACAAACTTTGCCTCACCTCATTAGATGAATCCTCAACTTTATGGCATAGACGTTTAGGACATGCTAACATGAGACTAATCCAAAACCTCTCCTCTAGGGACTTAGTTAGAAACCTACCCAAGTTGAAATATGACCAACACTTTTGTGATGCTTGCAAAATAGGTAAACAAGTACATAGTAGCCATAAGGCTAAAAACATGGTGTCAACTTCAAAATGTTTAGAACTTCTTCATATGGATTTATTTGGTCCATCCGCTATACAAAGTTACGGAGGCAACTTCTATACTTTAGTTATAGTAGATGACTACTCTAGGTATACTTGGACAAAATTTTTGAAACATAAAAATGAAGCTTTTGATAAATTTGAAATTCTAAGTAAGAAAATTCAAAATCAATTAGGAACTCGTATTATGTCTATTAGAACGGATCATGGTCGAGAATTTGATAACGAAACACAATTTGGAAACTTTTGTGATAATCATGGTATAACACACAACTTTTCGGCACCACGTACCCCTCAATCAAATGGTGTAGTAGAACGCAAAAACCGAACTCTTCAAGAAATGAGTAGAACAATGCTTAACGAACAAAACATTCCACAAAAGTTTTGGTGTAACGCCGTTGATACATCAACCTACATCCTAAACCGTGTCTTAATTCGACCATTCCTAAAGAAAACACCATATGAATTATATAAAGGCAAAAAGCCTACACTAGGATATTTTAGAGTTTTTGGAAGTAAATGTTTTATTTTAAACACCAAGGATTATCTCACCAAATTTGACCCAAAGTCTTACGAAGGTGTCTTTCTTGGCTATTCACAAAATAGTAAAGCATATGTTGTACTTAACAAAGAAACCTTAAGAGTCGAGGAATCGTTGAACGTAACATTTGACGAAAGTCCACCTCCCTCTAAGACATCACCTTTGGTAGATGATGACTTAGTTGAAAGTCAAGCAATAGAAAATGTAGAAAATCTAGAAAATGACAAGGAAGATGAACTATTAAACCAAGAAATCATTAATGTTAAAGAGTCTAAAAGTCATCCACTAGATAGCGTAATTGGAAACATTAACGAAAGAACCTTAAGATCTAAAGTCCAAAATGAAAGTAACTTCTTTTGTTTCGTATCAACAATTGAACCGAAAAATGTTAATGATGCTATCAAAGATGAATCATGGGTAATTGCAATGCAAGAAGAATTAAACCAATTTATTCGCAATGATGTTTGGACATTAGTACCTCAACCTAAAGGTCAAACAATAATTGGAACTAAATGGGTATTTAGAAATAAAATGGATGAAAATGGTGTAGTGTCTAGAAACAAAGCTAGGCTAGTAGCACAAGGCTATAATCAACAAGAAGGAATCGACTACGACGAAACATTTGCTCCGGTTGCTAGACTCGAGTCTATTAGAATTTTACTTGCTTATGCATGCGCACATGATTTTAAACTCTTTCAAATGGACGTCAAAAGTGCATTTCTTAATGGTTTTATAAATGAAGAAGTCTATGTTGCTCAACCACCGGGATTCACCGATTTTGAAAAACCAAATCATGTATACAAACTTAAAAAGGCATTATATGGACTTAAGCAAGCTCCAAAAGCGTGGTATGATCGACTTAAGACCTTCCTAGTTAATCACAAATACACCATGGGCCTCGTAGATAACACACTATTCACTAAAAGGAAAGACTCACACATTATCATTGTTCAAATATACGTAGATGATATCATATTCGGATCAACTTGTCAAGAATTATGTGATGAATTCTCAAGAATCATGCATGATGAGTTTGAAATGAGTATGATGGGTGAACTTAATTTCTTCCTAGGACTCCAAATCAAACAATTAGAGGATGGGATATTCTTTAATCAATCTAAGTATATTAAAGACATGCTTAAGAAATTTGGGCTCGAAGATTCAAAACCAATTAAAACCCCCATGTCCTCGGACACTAAACTCATTAAGGACGAAGAAAATGAATCCGTAGATAACACTAAATATAGAGGCATGATTGGGAGTCTACTTTACTTAACGGCTAGTAGACCCGACATTATGTTTAGTGTTTGCTTATGTGCTCGTTTTCAAGAAGATCCAAAAATCTCTCATCTCGAAGCCGTTAAAAGAATCTTTAGATACATTAAGGGTACTATTCATCTAGGATTATGGTATCCCAAAGGAACGGGGATGGAAACCATAGTATATGCCGACTCGGACCATGCCGGAGACTATGTAGATAGAAAAAGCACAAGTGGTACTTGTACTTTCGTTGGACATTGTCTAACTTCATGGTTCTCCAAGAAGCAAACGGCCCTAGCCATCTCAACAACCGAAGCCGAATATGTGTCGGCGGGAAAAGCATGTCAACAAGCTCTTTGGATGAAACAAGCTCTTGTGGACTACGGCATTCAACTTAATGACATATCAATCCTATGCGACAACAAAGGTGCCATCGATCTCAGCAAGAATCCGGTACAACATGCTCGCACCAAACATATTGAAATACGTCACCACTTTCTTCGCGATAATATTCAAAAAGGAAACATCTCTATAGAAAAAGTATCATCCGAAGATAACATTGCCGACATCCTCACTAAGCCACTTAAGAGAGAGCCATTCAACCTTCTTAGACTAGGACTAGGATTAATGGAACCCACATTGTAGATTTAAAAAAAAAAAAAAACAAACAAGTTTTGCTTCTGTTTCCACGGAACCAAAATAATACACGGACGGAACCAAATTTTTGGTTCCGTGTGATCCGTGGGATTCTGTCAGGCAAAAATACTTTAGAATTTTAAAAACAAACACACCCTATATCATCCACACAACCCACAACAGTAACTACCACATCTCAACACATACCTACTCAACAATTAGGGTTCTTCTTCACCAAAACAAGTGACCAATTCATCATTGTAAGTCTTCTAACTTAATTTCTTGTCTAAATCTGCGTCTAGGATCTCTATTTATGCACAAAACACAAAACTTGGGGTGTGGCATTATGTTTAAGAAATTCATATAGAACTCTCACTAACAAAAACATACAAATCATGACTTTCATAGTTAGGAATTGCATCTTCCAATCAAAACAAATGTTTTTGCCAAAAACACCCCATGTTGATATCTTCAAATAAGCTTCTCACAAATAGGACAAAGAAATTTTCGTCTCACATTGTAAATACAAAATCTAAAACGTTATGTTTAAAATATCACTTGCATTACGTCTCTTGAATGCTAAAGGGAACACATAACCAATATGTGTTTTCGGGTACATTCAAACGAAGCTACATTGAATAAGGAGTGTTTGGGTTATCTCTTATTTTCACAAAAACATGCATTACAAAAACGTTTTGAGCATACAAATGAGTCAAGATAACCGCACCTCCACATTGTTTGCATATAGGCACACACTAGAACACTTTTGGTATACATTTAAACTAAAATGGGTAAACTTGTGTGTATAGGTTCAAACATGCCTCCCGCAACCTTTTATGATCACAAAGACACTCTCAACTACATTCCCAAACACCACAAAACCAAGGGCCTAACCGAAGCTCAAATCAAAATCTTTAAAGCCTTAGAAAAACGCTACATCCATGAGGGTAGAACCATTGACGAATCCTATCTAGAAAACACCACCATTCGTCAAGACCTTGCCGCTATCAACTTTGATTGTCTCCTAGACATAGATGAGCCAATTTGTCCTAGGTTTATACTAGAATTCTATGCTTCGGTAAACCTTCACACCAATGACGAAGGCCTCATGAGCCTAAGCTTTATGGTAAACCATTCTCACTTCTCTATCTCACTTGATAACTTTGCTCAAGTCCTAGGTATTCCAAATAGAGGTACATGTGTCTACTCGGACAAATGGTCTCTCTCAATTCTTGAAAGGATAGATGATAGGATTCACCCTTATGACACACCATTGACAAGCAAGGAAATCATCCGTGACCACCTTTTTCGCCCTAGAGTTTCAGGAACTAGGTACACCCGTCAAGGCAATGAGGTTGATCGTGACCCGTTTAGCATGGAGCTAAATGAACTTAAACCCCAATTTGCTAAATGGGAGGAAATCCTTAGGGCTAACGTGATTAGTTCCATAGGTAACCGAGACCACATCAATGCGTGTCTTTGCTACATGCTCTATAGTATCTCCACTAGGCAACCATTCAACTTGGCTTACTACATTGCCAAGAGAATGACAAACATACCCGTGCATGGGAGGCCCGCTCTACCATATGGAATGCTCCTCACCCGCCTCTTTAGGGCCTTTGCTCCAATTCCTCCCAATGACAAAGGATTTTGTCCCGACTACACCCTAGTTCCACACATCTTTGTGCCTTTAAGTGACTTTAGGGTAGCCACGACTTCATCTTCCAAAGGGAAAAGACCTCATCCTCCAACCTCTTCATCATCATCTATGAGCGAAGACGACGGACTTCCCAACTCTAGGCTAAATCCTCTTGAATACCGTCAACAATTGCCTTCTATTCCAAATGAATCAGCGGAATTCAAACAAACCAAGGGGATGTTCAAGTGCTTGGGGAGATTTCTCAACAAAATCAACAAGAAGCTTGACAAGTAGTGAGGGGTAAAGGAGTGTTTGGCACAAGGTGCCATTAAACAATTTGGATGTTAAAACTTGTTTCTTTTGATCTTATGTGTTTCTAGGATTATTTCATTTGGATGTATGTCTTAAACTAACTAACTTATGCAGGTAGATAACATTCATATGTTATCAATTTTCTCATTTTCACTTGTTAAAAGTGAAAATTTTAGGCTATGATTGATCTTTAAGGTATGTATGTTTTTCTTCTTGTTTTTGTGGTTTTTAGATGTACTATAGATACCTCATCATATTCCCATAACAATTAACCTTGTAGAACATTGCTAAGATACCCAAAAATTTTTCATTTTTGCAAAATTTTTTGCAATACAGTAGGGTACGGAACCGACGGAACCAAATTCATGGTTCCGTGCCTTGTTGCACTTGGTTCCGTGGATTCTCCAGCCACGGATAGGACGGAACCATAACTTTGGTTCCGTACGTTATGTCGATTGGTTCCGTGGTTCTTCCAGGAAAATTTCAATTTTTTAAATTTCATTCTAAACATCAATCTTAGATTATAAGTTTATAATTCATAAACATAGTATACTTCTAGACATACAAAACTCTTCCACACACAAAAACTAAATCCTAGCACTTAGGAAAATCATTCCCGCCAAATTTTCAAAAATTCAAATTTTCTTCCAAGGAACCTTTCTCTATAAAGGAAGGAACCAAATTTTTGGTTCCTTGCAATCCGTGGATCACTCCACTCAGTTCTTAAGTAATCATAACATGCCATTTATGGCATATCTTCTTCCTCTCACTCAAACAATACCCATTGGGTTGACTTCCTTGACATGACCTTTCTCTTACACAATCAAACATGATCACAAACCACCATTTCTCTATGGCTATACATCAAATCCAAACACATTTATCCATACTTGATGAACACTATAAATGGAGACTAGTTGGGATCTCATATCTCACACCTTCACTAATCCATTCTATCTTTCTCATCCAACTTAGAAGCCTCCCACAATGACAAAGTCAAACACATCCTCATCACCTCCCAAATCCTTTAGGAAAACCGCAAGAATTAGTGTGAAGCCTTGTTGCTTTAGCAAACTTGCTTCATCATCATCATCCGACTCCTCACCAATGACAATATCATCACCCATCAAGGATGAAAACTTCTTGAATCTCACAACTCCAACTCCTCCACACCACATTCTACCAAAAGTAGAAACTCCACCTCCAACAAAAACACCAACACCAACAACACCACCACCGGCACCACTTCCATCATCAAAATCACCTTCACCACCAAAGTCACCAAAACTTGAGCCTATGGAGCTCTTTACCACACCACCAACCTCTCCACATCCATTTATGAACAACCTTGAGGATTTACCACCAAGACCTTCAAACCCATCACCACTTCCATCATTAGGCTCCATTGAAAGGATGGGCAAACAACCACTTCTCTTCCATCCACAATTTGATGATATTCATGGCCCACTATATGGGGAACATTCCAACACCCAAACACTACCTCAATCACCATCATTTTCACAATCTCTTTTTCCTACCTATGAGGAAATTGAGGCATCCTTGAGGATAGAGCCCCAACATTCTAAAGCTAAAATCAAAAATGACATCCAAAATGAGATTGATCGTCTCATATCCTTTGACAACATGATTGGATCACACATTGAAGAAACGATCCAACTTCGTGAAGCCATCCTCCATTCCACCAACAACATACCACCACCAACATTCCAACCACAACCAACTCAATCAACACAACCACAACCACAACCAACTCAATCAACACAACCACCACCACAACAAAACGAGTTCCCTCTTCCACCTAACTTTCCACGACATGAATGTGGACCATGTGAGCGAACCGCTCACATAAGTGAAAGGTGTCATATCGATCTCCTCAACCTCACCATGGAAATGAGGTTCATTCTCAATCGCATCCTTGAACAATTGAACACTATCACCCATCCAAACTACCCATAAGAAGAGAGTAGCAATCGCTCTATAGGACCTCTTAGGATCTTCTCTTCATTGTACTAGTTTATTTCTTCTTCTAGGATTTTCTTTTTAATGTACTAGTTTATTTTCTATTTTCTTGTATTAGTTAGTCATTTGGTCATTTTCTTTGTCACCCAAGTTTGACTTTTTTAGTCAAACTTATAGTTTTTACAAATTAATGACAATTGACTTTCCTCTTATTCTTGTGTTATACTTATTTCACTAACCATTTGTTTTGTAGCATTCAAAATCCATGCATCTTCTCCTTGGCACCCCAACAAGGGGGAGTATTGTCCAAGGGGGAGCTTAGGTACCAAGGATCACACAAACTTCCGCAAGGCGCAACTCTACTTTTTGTTTCGACAAAAAGGGGGAGAATATCTAGATATATTGCAACTACTTATGCGTGTTTTAATATTCCACGATTATTCACGAAAACACCATAAGTCTTAAACTTTAACAAAATGGGTAAAACTTGTTAAAACATATTCATTAAAATGTTGCATAAAACTAACTCATCAACAATGTCTAAAAGACTTAACATCTTGTTCATACTAGTTGCTAAAATATAATCTTATGTTTTGTCATAAACAAAAAGGGGGAGATTGTTAATACAAATATCGTCCTAAAAACGTTATTTATATTTTACGATCTTTTACCATGTTTTGTTAACGACAAAATATAAGGTAAAGTTTAGCAACAAGTTATAAACATGAGTTTAAGTATTTTACACATTTTGTTTAGACATAAACATAACCTTTAACTTGTTCTTATTACTTCTAGTTAAAATGATTTTTAATCATATTTAGAAATCTTTTATTACATCATACATAGCATCATGTTTCTTGTATTGTAGCTTGATCTTATTGAGATTTGTTGAAGATTTGAGTTAGATATACACTCAATGTATCCATGGAAGATATGGTAAGATCTTTGGTTAGATTTGTAAGATTTTATGGAAGATATGTTGTCAGGGATCCACGGATCCAAACGACAACAAGGACGGAACCATACGTTTGGTTCCGTCGGATCCGTGGTCTACTGATCTTGTTTTCCTATAAATAGCAAGCCATTCCAAGCTTATTCTTTCATCACTTCTAATACATATCATTGCATATACTCTCCATACTTACATCTAACATATTCATACTTCATTCTTGTGAGATTCTTTTGTAGCAAGAAGATCACAAAATTCATTCAAGTCTCCAAGCAAAGTCGGAATACTTGTGTAGTGTACAAAGTGTGTATACTAGTGTTGTTATTATTGTTCCATTGAGTGTATTCATTATAGAGTGATCGGTTAGTATTTTAGTCCTCAAAATACATAGTGAAACGGGAGTGGTTGTGCCCTTGTAAAAGAACTCGACATTTAGCTTTGTGTCGGAAAAGATTGTGTAAGCGACGTGTAAGGTTTCTCCACCGGTGTTAAAGGAGCTTGTTGACTAGTGAGATTAACTCTCGAGTTGGATACTCGGGGCGTGGAGTAGGGCAAGGAAAAAGAGTCCTTGTAGACCGAACCACGATAAACGATTGTGTTGTGGTTTGATTGTTCTTAACTCTTCTTTACTTATTGCATATTAGTATATATATATTGATTACACGTTAAGTTTCCAAAAAGTAAAACGAATTTAAAAACCGGTAAACTATTCAACCCCCCTTCTAGTTTCCACAGTAAAGTATCACTTGAACAATTTGACGGTACTCGTCAAATGTATCGGATGTTGTGCCGTCTGGCAATTTGTGTATGGTTGATGTGCATTTCATGAGAGCACTAATACTTAAACGACCCATATAATCCGATCGTTGTTTTAAAAAAAATAAGTATTCAAAAAGAGGTTCAACATTATAATTGGTAATATCATTGACTATTTGTTTAAAAAGTTTTGAACTCATATGATAGATTCACCTAAAATTCCTCTCCGAATATTTAGGTGGATAGTTTTCGTCGCCAAAATAATCTTCCAAAAGTCGTTGTTCAGCAACCTCTCGTTCACGTGGTATCGGTGTCCTTGTACGAGGACCTAAACTCTCGGCTTGATGATTACCCAAAGCTTAAAATTGTTCATAAGCTTGAGAAATCCACGTATACTTGCTCAGATCCTCTTGAAAGTAAATATCGTAATGATCGTAGTTGGGATCCATAACATTTTCTTAAGGTAATAAACAGAGGTATTGTTGAGATTTGTAGGTGGAATTGTGTGTTAAAAATTAGTGATTTAAATGGTATTTATAAGAGTTTTAAAAGGCTAAAAAGTGAGTAAAAGGGAGGTTTGTTTTTTAAAACATGGGTATAATTTTAAATGCAATGGCTACTTTTTTTTAACACAAACTATCCGTTGGAAATGAATAAAAAAAAGAGATGTGATACATGGACCTAATAAATAGGCCTAACCGTGGACCTACCGCATTAATAATTTGTACATTTGATAAATGTACAAGTTATTAATGCGGTAGGTCCACGGTTAGGCCTATTTATTAGGCCCATCTATCATTTTTGTAAAAAAAAAGTAAATTACGCATAAAGCAACTGGCCAACACGACGCGAGCACCTATAACCCGAGGACTGGTATGGTTCGCTCGCGCCATAGGTAAAAGATGCGGGCTATCACGCCCCGTACCGTGAGCTCTAAAGATTTTATAATAGATACTCGCTATTTATATTAATAGTATTGAATAGAAAACAAAACCCACTTTACTATATGTGATTTACTTTTGATAGTTAAAATCCATTTTTTTTAGCTAAATCACATACCAAACTGCTTATTTAACTATGAAGCCCTTATCAATACCTCAAAGCCAATGAAACAAACGCACCCTAAGAAAATGAAAAACTTAAGAGGGGGGGGGGTTATTATGGTCCGTTTGTTTTAAGGGGTTTAGGGTGGGATTGGGGTAGATAGTTAATAAAGTTTGTTTGTTTGGTGAAATCCACTATTTAAAACCCCACTAACAAGGGTTCTCCAAGTCCATGCATAAGAGTGCTAGGTGTAATGGTGCATCTTATTGGTTTGCCATCACAACATCCACGCAATAACACCATAATAACTAAAACACTTTTTTTAGCTATAAGCCTCATAACACATCAAAAAAAAAATACCCCACTCACTAAAAAAAAAATCGAGCAACGGTTGCCAATTGCCCAACGAGGGTACCAAAGCCGGGGGAACAACGTGGGTGGGAGTGCAGAACGGCGGCGCCGTTGGTGCAAAAAAAGCCAATGGCGTGTGGCTTTGGCATGCCTCTTGCACTCTTATAGCTTGGTTTTATGCTAAACTTGTGGGGCCTTTTGATTTGATCTTACATCGTTTATATATTTTTAATTTAAAACAAACTTTTAGTACAATTTTAATTACAATAACAATAAAAAAATATAAATATAACTTCTCTGGTCTATTTTTGTTTTTAAACCTGCATCAAATCTAAATCATAAACCAAATTCAAATTTAAATCTAACCGTCTGCAAACCAAACGGATCCTTAAAATCCATTTAGGGGTTACTAATATCCATTCCCATAATTAAGGTGATGTTGTAAACAAGAATTGAGGGAATCAATATTCTTATTATTAATCTATAATGTCAGAGATACATGGGGTATATATAAGATAAACAGTATGGTAAAAACCCTAATAGCTAACTGGGCCGTGGGCCTCTTATGGGCTATATGGACATCCACTAATTATCCATAACACTCCCTCTTGGATGTCCATATTATTAATACGCTTAAGAAATGCTGCCTCATTAAAAACCTTGTCAGGAAAACCCAATGGGACAAAATCATGACTAAGGGAAAAAGAGTGCAGCGCGTATTGTCTCCCTCTGATGATTATTTCACTTGAGATCTTTGAGTCGAAGCATCCCAATGTTGTAAATTAGCTTCCTAAATGCTGAGATAGAAGCGCCTTGGTAATTGGATCCGCCAAATTGTCACTTGGATGAACTTGTTGAAAAATAATATCATCATTCTTTTGTAAGTCATGATTAGAAAAGAACTTTGGCAAAATATGTTTTGTCTTGACGCCTTTGATGTGACCTTCCTTGGATTAAGCTATGCATGATACATTATCTTCATGCAAAACTGTTGGTGCCTCCTTCCCAGAATTTCTAAATGGTGGATGAACTATCCGCGATTGTTTGCTTTGCCGAACGCCATGAAATTTCACTACCGTCACTCGTGAGTATGTATCCACTTTAAGACCGACCATTGTTAGAACCAGACATATATCTTGCATTACTAAAACCAACTAAACTTGTTTTGATGGGTTAGTAAAATATAAACCCACATTTCTTGTACCTTAAAGATATCAAAACATTTACATTATTCTATTCTATTGATTTGTTCAATTTGATCAATTAGTATTCTCGAGAATTTTAAATCATAACACGTGATTTATGCATTTTATATTCATTAAAGAATCTCAACATCAAATGAGCTCCTGTATTATTACGTTAGACGCATATTTATTTCTTATATTGCCAGACTTATACGATATTAAACTACATTATTGGATCCACCACGTGTGAACATGTATCTCCATGATCATTTACAAGTCTTTGAGAAAATATACGTGTGCCATCACTTGTAACTTATGCATAATTTCATGTCATTTTCTCATAAAAACCAATTCATATCCAATAATTCATATGTACGGACTTCAAGTCCCAGTAACCATGTCTCGTCACAAGTGACTTTAATCTTTCATTAGTTCTTTGCGTCTTTACTTCTTTTGGCCATTCATTTATACATATGCACTTCCTGCAGGTTTGCTTCCATGATCCTCACCATGATTATAGCGCTATCTTATTTATTTACATAATCATTACCATATCGAGGTCGATTCATTACTTTTCGATTCCACACTTTACGAGACATTATATATCATTTATTGAGATCTCATAGTTTTTCATGTACCCGGGGTTTTTCAATAACCTTCATGTCTAGTGTCTCTGGACTATTATGGGGTCTTATTACCTCGATTTGACCATCTTCATTTTCTTGCTCCATTTTATCTAATCATTCGAGGACTTTTATTTGGAATAGATTTGTCTATCACGCTGCAGCCGTGCCACAGACTTACTACCATTCATTGGTTGTACTTTTGGGACACACATTTTAATTGGAGCATTAGCAGCATTTATATGATCTAGTCACTTCCTTAGGTCACAAACATGCTGGCAATTACTAGATCTGGAATATAAATTGTCCCTTTAACTTAAAGTTCATATTCATTACTGTGAGGATCAACATTTATATCATAATTCATTCCATATTCCTTGCTGCTCATTCTCTCCCCCTGAATGAATTATCCATTTCAACATCCCATTATTGTGCGTTGTGGTGGATTTACAAGAAACATATACCGCACATTTAAAAAATTCTTATATGGGAAACATATGGTTCGTGACCAAAACCATTCTAATAGGGAGAAGTTATTATAAATTGTTGGCAAGATGCGAATTCATATTTTATAACATGCCCCATAAACTAATACTTTTGTTCTCATAATTATTATTGGCTTTGCAATCAACTGAAGACGTTTTATGAACATTTCAACAAAAGCAATTCGCGTATGAACATGAGCTACTTTTATGTTCAACACTTATTTCAATAATCGCCCACTACTTGGAAGTATTCACCACCATTCTCAATAATATTATTTGGAAAACCGTGCTCGCAGTTTATAAGTCGAGCCACTAACCACGCTAACCTTAAGTTGCGTATTTGATGATCATTTTGACGATGCATCGATTTTAAAACTCAAAATGATCCACATGGCGGATGTATAGGCCTGAATACATCCCCTTTATATTATTTCCAAAATTTTATAGGACAAAGTCCTTACTTTACTATGGTGGTGATATATGAACAATTAACTTCCTCTCAGGACAATCAAATCTATCTTTGAAGAAACTCATGGTTCTTCTATACATTTCGCATCATTATTGACCCGGGATGGTCCAACCGGTCATGCCAATACTACAATAATCTTGGCTCATAAAATTATCTTTATGGCCACATGTGCTTCAATTGCACTGTATTATATAAAAGTTGAATAATATGAAGAACTTAATTTATACATCATCATATTTCTCCAAGCAAATTTACCACATAGTTTAATACAGTATATACATTAGGCAATAGTGTTATCAAACAAGAAACATCTTTGTAGCAAGCAGTATAGTTACACAATTTGCTTAACACATATATACCATTAAACTATTTAATGAAGTGTCTCATGTTCAAACAAATTCGTATAATAAATAATTCACACGCATATGAAAAACTTAATGACGGTTAACGAACACATCATATTTTTAAAATTGATATCATTCTTAACAGTAATATTGTAAGTTTCAAACATTCACATTTAATTTTAGCCACTATATCTTACCACATACAGTAGCCCATCAACCATCATATTCATATCATGCATTATATTAACTTCAAACATGTCCATAACTCCAACATTTATATTAATTAAACATGGTCATACTCATTTCAAATAGTGGAACGTGTTCAATATTAGACGAGCTTAACAATAACTTATAGAAGCTTAGTTAGATTTTCATTGGCCATAAGAAAATATCAATTTAGTATATTACTTACAATCAGAAGTTTTTACATAAGCAACTTTATCTTCGCATAAAACAATAAATGCAACTAGACGGCCTGATTCACCAAATAAATATTTAATAGATCATCATAACATATCACACAAATTACAAATGACATGCATCGTCTAATCATAACATGTTATACAGAATTCAGAAACCATAAACGACACATTTATCCACAAAAACCTTTTATTTTTTTTTATTTTTTTTTTTATTTTTTTTTTTTTAAATGAAGCATGCTAATGATAGGCATCCATACTAGATTAGGCTTCTTACTCTCAAAAGACATCAGAAAATATATATACTCCGTAATCTATACTTATAGCCAAGCTAACATACAAATAAATAAGGTATCAAAAAATGCAACTATACAATCAAATCTCAACAATTCTAGGATTGATACTAATCTCATATCAAGCTATATTAAATCAATGAATTTAACAAAACATAATCATTAAATCATATACTAAACAACAACCATCATGATTTCAGCAAAATCACATATTTAGCAAATGAAAAAACTATATTCTTACATGTATAGCATAATGAGCAAACTAAGTTCAAAGTACAAACTAGAGCAATTTTAACAAATAACGTTACATGATTTGATATACGTCAAAAAGATTAATTCAAATAATAATGCGTCAAAAGCGCATAAACCAACTAATAGAACAGTTCATAAACTATTAAAACACAAAAACATTAAAAGCAATAATGTAATATGTGAAAACAAAACA
>LBNU01028682.1:7610-18418 GCA_014162995.1 Artemisia annua | reverse complement strand
CAGTAGCCCATCAACCATCATATTCATATCATGCATTATATTAACTTCAAACATGTCCATAACTCCAACATTTATATTAATTAAACATGGTCATACTCATTTCAAATAGTGGAACGTGTTCAATATTAGACGAGCTTAACAATAACTTATAGAAGCTTAGTTAGATTTTCATTGGCCATAAGAAAATATCAATTTAGTATATTACTTACAATCAGAAGTTTTTACATAAGCAACTTTATCTTCGCATAAAACAATAAATGCAACTAGACGGCCTGATTCACCAAATAAATATTTAATAGATCATCATAACATATCACACAAATTACAAATGACATGCATCGTCTAATCATAACATGTTATACAGAATTCAGAAACCATAAACGACACATTTATCCACAAAAACCTTTTATTTTTTTTTATTTTTTTTTTTATTTTTTTTTTTTTAAATGAAGCATGCTAATGATAGGCATCCATACTAGATTAGGCTTCTTACTCTCAAAAGACATCAGAAAATATATATACTCCGTAATCTATACTTATAGCCAAGCTAACATACAAATAAATAAGGTATCAAAAAATGCAACTATACAATCAAATCTCAACAATTCTAGGATTGATACTAATCTCATATCAAGCTATATTAAATCAATGAATTTAACAAAACATAATCATTAAATCATATACTAAACAACAACCATCATGATTTCAGCAAAATCACATATTTAGCAAATGAAAAAACTATATTCTTACATGTATAGCATAATGAGCAAACTAAGTTCAAAGTACAAACTAGAGCAATTTTAATATTAATGTAATATGTGAAAACAAAACACACTAGTAATATAATTTAATATCTAAATAATAGTTAAATAAACACATGAGGCTAATAAAAAAATCAAGTAATTAAGTGTATAAATTTCAAATATTACTAGTTACGACTTTGCCATGTACCATCAATATAGCTTTTAAATTATGGTGTCTACTACAATATGATATCCATATTTTTCGTAGCTATGATATTACTGCCACTTGTATAATAATAGATGGTTTAGATGAACATACATATCAATCTGTACTTATGCATATATCTATATAACTATGCTTATATGTGTTATATACATGTGTGTAACAGATGCTATAAGCGGTCACTATATAGAAGAATAATATAAAAGCTAACTGACATAGATTTTCATATGATAATATGATTCGGTTGTAATCAATAAGACGATGTATGAATTATAATATTACTTATGTAATTCATCATTGTTTCGTAGATATTCTCTAGGATAGTAATTAACAAAAACTGAAAACGTACTATAGTGAATCGAAGGTAAAGATACCAATAAGTCAAAACATGCATCGACCAAAATAGTCTTGTTCCACACCCATGGCACTCAACAATAAACAATAAAGTTCTAGTATGTCTAATTACGAGTATTATTGTATATCAATTATCGAATAATAAAGTTGAAGACATACCGCTGTCGAGAGTAAACAAAACCAAATTTTTAGAGCGTGCTGATAACGTGTTGTAAACAAGAATTGAGGGAATCAATATTCTTATTATTAATCTATAATGTCAGAGATACATGGGGTATATATAAGATAAACAGTAGGGTAAAAACCCTAATAGCTAACTGGGCCGTGGGCCTCTTATGGGTTATATGGACATCCACTAATTATCCATAACAGGTGACACTTATTTGTGCTAATGTTTTAACTTAGTTTTATGAGGACTGTTTCTACTCTTTTAATCATATTGTCCTTTGATTTTAGTGACAACCATAGTCCAGTTAAAAAAATAAGAGAAAAAAAAGTTACATATCCATGTAGCTGTTTAAAGTTTATAATTTAAAGTTGGATCTCGTCAAGTTCCATATCAACTTAAATGCGCTTTAAAGTTTGCCCAAAAAAATTCACAAATCTTTAATGACGAAAATTGCAGTCAAATTAAATTGGTTTTAATTTTTTCAAGTACAATCTTAAATGCAAGAGCCATTATTGCCCTAGAGCAACCCCCCACTCTCGTTCATGAATATTTATATTCTTCTATTATTTGACTGGGATTGTGAGTAAGACGTGTTATCCTTCAAAGAATTAAGATGGAATAAAACTATAAAAGATTGGAAATAATTTGCACGCGTACAGTTTATTTTGAGGATTTTTTTTTTATTATTTTTATATTATTTATTTATTTTTTATTTTATTTTATTTTTTTTTTTTTTGAGAGGAATGCAAAGTAAAAAAAAAAAAAAAAAAAAAAAGAAAGAAAGAAGATAAAGAAAAAATGTAAAAAAGGAAGAAAGGAAACAAAGTTTGATAGTTCTATACGAGGTGGAGCACCCGCGCGTTGCCGCGGTAAGTTTGGCCAAAGAAGGAAAACCGGAAGTAAGCTGTGACGTTGTAACGGCACAAAGGTGTTACAAAATTATAAGGAGGGTTAGATGTTTTCCAGTTAGAGCTATTGCAGCTGTGGTACAAAATAAATAACTGCCATTTGCATTGACCCATGCATGGGTAGATTACATGATTACATAGTAAGTTTTTGCAGTGCAACTGCTATTCAAAAGATCAGTACATGAAACCATTTGCATTGACACATGCAAGGGTAAGTGCTCTGAACTGTTAAACAAAAGATTAGCAATGTTTTGCTACATATTTCTGTAGGATGACCACAAATATGTTGCAAAACGTATGAGCTTCTAACAATGGCAGCATAGTTTTTCAAATATTTACATAAGTGGGTGACCATTTAGTTTTGCTTTTTCTTGTCATTCCCTCCGGTTCTTGGTTTGTCTTCAGTCATAGCGTCGGCCGGTGCTGCATCAACTAAAACCAAAGAAGAAATTCAGTATATTAAGAGAAAGCAAAAGACTCTGTATACTTTGTGTGTATATACATTCAAAAACATTAATACAAATCTTACTTAACTGCATAATCTATTTACGAATCACAAACTGATACTTCATCAATAATGCAATTGTTAATACCATGATTTTAAGGTGGTTGCATTGTGCCTCTACAGCATCACATTAAACATTCCTAACCTGTTTTGAATGATGGCCTTTAAGCCTCTCCCCTGGCCAGAAAGCAGCTTTCCAATAACGGTAACGTTCATTGCAGTCACCTAAGCGATCGTAATGACTGTTAACCTAAACAGACTAACTTTTTCATTCATTTAAAAGCTGAAGTGTTGGAAAGAAATAGAGTTAGAAATTTACCTGGCGCCGCATGAGAGGTTGATGGTTCACCACGGCCATGGACAGTATCAGTTGGATTAGTGTTGAAGTAAGATGTGGGGCCGCTGTTTTCGCAATGCCTTGGGGTAGGCTCATTTACTGGTCTGCTGCTTTTCCAAGGTTGTTGTAAACATCCTTTAGCCGCATTAGAGCCTGACCCTTTGTTAGGATTCTGAACACCAGAACTCGAATCAGGTTGCAGGTTAAGTGTGGGACGACACCGTTGCACATGCCTTGGTGTGGGTTCATTTTCTGGTCTCTCTTTTTCGATTTGGTGGCAAACATCCTCTGGTCGCATTAGAGGCTGACCGTTGAGCATGACCATGAGTAACACTATCTATGTCAGGTGCACATGTCCTGTGGCAGGCTCGTTTGGTGCTCTGCTTCTTTTTCGCCTTTGTTCCAAACAGTGGCCACCTGCTGTCAGGATAAAAGGATGTCAAATGCTACTTGAACTATGCACATAACTAACTGAGTCTGTAAATATCAGGTAACAAACTGCCTGCTAGTTAACGGTTTAAATTATTTGCAATCAAAATTTATAAATTTACCTGGAGGTGCATCATAGGCGAACTATTGACCACCAGAAGCGGCTGGATGGCCTACGTTGGGTGCCAAAGCATGGGTGTGACAATGGTTGTAATACCCTTATGCTTCGGTTTGTTGACCTTGTTCAACAGACTGTTTGTTATTTGGATCACCTGGTTCACCAATATCACGCAGAACTGATGTTGTCAATATCAGAATAGGACAGCAATGACTATCCAATTTTCTATAACTAACGCGTATAAGCCTACCTTGAATTACATTTGGAGTGGGGTTGCCATTATTTGCAGCAACAAATTTTTGCGAACCACCTTGGAAATCAACTTTAGGATGGCGTTGATCCACATGTTTTTTTCCTGCAAGTGCATGTTCAGAGGTTGCTTCAGCGTTACTTCCTGCATTTAAAAAAATAATTAAAAATAAATAAATAATTAGAACACAAAGTGTAGGAACAAAGCAAACATCATTGAAAAAACAATTTAGCAATATAGTGTATTCATTTTAAAAAAATGGTACCATGACATATAATAGTAGCCAAAATACATTAGAAAAATTTATCAATATTCAAACATCTCTAACCCCATTAAACTGTATACATCATACATCGTGGTTCATTTTGGGCATGTATAATTGAAAAAGAATAATCGTTGTACAATCTCGGTCGATTATAGTACCTATTCATGGGTAATGGTTCCGTGTCGAAAGATTGTATGTATATAGTCCTCTACTATGTGAGTTAAGAGTTTTCGTTCTTCTAATACATTGATAAGGCGCTGCTCCTGTTCTTGGCATCTCCAAACTCCTTACAAACTACAACAAATGAAACCACGACATTGTATTTCCAATATTGATATATATAACGACCACTAAAATGTCAGTCTTACTCACAACTACTAAAATTAAACCTTATGTAAGTTGTTTAAGTAGTTCACTTGATACCATATTTTCCTAATAAACATATATTAAGCAAAGAACTGTTAAGATATATCAACGTCTGAAGTCTAACTTATGTTTAACATCCAATAGCTAGTAGTGTAATGATATTGCACTTACTACCAAGGGTGTCTAGATTAGATTATTTGGAACAACTGAAACTATAAATTAAACTACACTAAAAAAATGGGTCTAATAACAGATTATCCTCTTAAACATATAACTTTCAAAATAGAGTCAACATTCCAAACAATAATATATGTGTTAAGCATTTGATTGAACAGCTGGTATGATGCATATACAAAGATGTGTCTGCATTTTTGTCAAAAAATAATAGGTCACTAATAGGTACCGTTCTCTTCCTACATGTATCTAACTAATCTCAAAGACTCAAAATTCGTCCCATCATGTAGCTTCTAATTTTCATATTAAGATACTGAATTTTCATGACGGTAAAAAGGTCGTAAACGAAATAAGCCGATGTAAAGTTAGTTAATCTTTTTTGGGGGACGTGGTATGAAAACTAAAACTGCACACATCGTATTGAATATAAGGCCATGTAAAGTAGCTTTGTTTGTTGATCTTTGTGTTCTGCTTTAGGAAGCCTGCAAATGTGCCGTGAACAGATTGTAACTATGATCATACCTTGGCCATGTCTATGTGAAACATCAACTGAAAGGGTCCTATGAACTTTGAACGCTTTGGTTCCTTGGAAGTGAAACATTCATTTCTGCATGACAGTCCTTATTTCATCATCACGGACAATTGTACCACATATTCCTCATTTGATATCACAAACTGGAATACGTTCGAGTAAGAAAAAGGGGGAAATTTTATTATTAAAAATGCATTAACTTAACAGAAAGTTAAAGTATGTGGCCACTTGCCTGTGACTGAGGATTGTATAGAATTATCATGAGCATACGGATATTTGCATACATTTTACGTCCGCCTATTTATATTGGCTGAAGACCCTGTATAAATACGATAAAGGAGAAACGCTGTTAAATAAGTGTTTGAACGCATTTTCCAACGGTAACAGCCATAAGTAAAATAACGTGTAAAGTAAGTCCAAGATTACCCAAGTTCATTGTTTTTCAACTGATGTCAGAAGCATGCTCCATTAGTGTTCACCACTTGATGAATCTGTGACATCTATCTGTAACCACGTCTGGTATGCCTGCTGCCTAGGTGTTCCTATTGTAATCGTGTTCCTGTATAAACGCAAAAAAAAAAGTAGAAATAAATCAGTACTTACAAAGTATTTCCCGACGTCATTGATATGATTCCTCTTTGACTTGAAATTAAGCAATTGCAGCCTGGTGCCGACCCCTAAGACGGGCTCGGGCACCTTCAACCGTGCTAGATACAAACTGAAAATCCAAACATGATCACTTTAAAAACATGATACAATTGTTGATCAAGAAAAAGATTCAATAACAACTTCAACGAAACAAACCTTAATCGGGTTTTATATGTTTCCACAAAATAGGTAGCTCTGTTACTGACGGTGTGTATCTAAACACATGGCCTTGTTTGCGCAAAACAAAACACAAAGTAAATATTGCGTGCAAGACTTGTTTTTCTATACACAACTGCTCAAATTTAGATATGTTTCTTTGTAACTAACATAGCAAAGCACAGTTGCCTATCTATAAACGAACCACGATACATATTTTCCTATAGCATGAGATCCTTAATAGATAAAAGGAACTTATTTTGAGCTAACACAACCCTTTACTTTTGGTCTCAAGTTATTAAAAATGCTTGGTTGCTCATTTCTTTTGAATAAATCAACTTATTGAAGCTCACATAAGCAACATGGCCTAAGAATAAAAGACCGAAAAGACCATAGCTTATTTCAGAATGCTAATTGGGCCTCCTATAGATAGAACAATGATCAAAGTCACCTACAGTATGATTCTTCTAACAGCAAATTAAAACACCAAACACTTCAATAGAATCTGGCAAATAAAGAATTATGTATACTAAAATGAATTTTAAAACAAAACAGATTACTTACATGTTCATTCATGAATATCAATTCAATGCTTTTGATATTTTCCTTGTTACTATATCTTTAACCTTGCATACCCGAACCTGTAAAAAANTAATTACACAAACCAAATTCAGAAAATTGTAAGTCATATTAAAACCCTCAGTGAGAATCACCACAATCCAATAGATTAAACTACGAAAATCATTTTCTGAAATATGGGTTGAATCCTTTTTGTGTATCTTGTCTTTGAAGATAGATGTAGACAGCTGGAGCGATGGTTTAATTTTAGGAAATTTGTGGATAACATGGTGGGAAGAAGAAGGATCGCGAATGGCGATATTGTTCTTTCTACTTCGTTTTCTTCAGCTCGAGTCGCTTTTCATTCTAAATCTCTCCACCTCCTCCATATCTCATATTAGCAAAACTTCATACGACTTCATTCCTAACAACTAATAAACAACTAATTAAAGATTGGATTTTTATGTTTTAGATGTTACAAATACCTCAATAAACAACTAATCTTAGTTTAGTAAATCAATAAACATATATTTGTCTTGCTTATTTCATTTTCTCCCAAGTTTCAATAGTAACATGCAAACTTTACCTTGACGGTGTTGACTTTCAACCGAGGATCCAAGAAAGTGAAATGAAGAGGCGGATATGGGTTTTTCCTCCACCAAGGAGCAAGCAGAAGATCACCATATGTTTGGGCCCCTGAAACAGCAACACATCATCATAGCAATTACCATCCAAATTGCCCGGCGAAAATGCATATAAGCAACATCATTCATTGATTAACCCTAATAATGCCTCTAATGACAGCCAACAACAACATCATTAAGCCTAGTATTAAAAAGTTTCTATAACATTTTGTATATCATTTTAATATACAGTAACCATTCAAATAAACCTACTAACAATAATAATCGAAAAAATACCAACTTCAGGAGTGCACGACACTACGTTAGACGGATTAGCAATCGATTCCGCACCCATCTTCAAAATAGCTGCAAACACCATCAGCAACCCAACCTTTAAAACAAATCCAAAAAAACCCCAAATTAACGAAACCCTAATTTGGACGAAATATCTAAATTAAATCATGAATTAGGCAAAAGTAAACCATAATGAAGCATAAAGAGTAATTAAAAAAACTACACATGAGCAGAAAAGTAAAACCAATAAAATCTATACCCGTTTTTCAGATTTTCCTCATCTTCTTAATCGGATCATTTGTGGGTATGTGTGTTTGTGTGTGTATCTGTTTTTGTTTTGTGGGTAGAGAGCGAGCAAGAGGGGGGGTGAGATGGTTCTAGAGAAGGCGAGAGAGACACAGGGGAGACTAAGTGGAATTGCCGGGGTTTTTATTTTTAGTTGTTACTGTAGCTAAGGCTCTTGGTAAATGTATAATAGTATAATGTCTCCATTTTTTTTTATTCTTCAGTTTGTCCTACATTAATTGTCTAATATAGTAGTTTGGAATTGTTTAAATTTATTATATCACTCTTAATTAAAATTGTTATTTACAAAATCATATGAAAACATCAAATAATTGTCCAAGAGTAAAACTATTTTTTTTTCAAGTTGTAATGAATACATTTTTTTCTTAAACTATGTGCTTTTTTTATACGGTGATAATAATTTTGAGACGGATGTAGTATATTTTTTAAGTTATAATGCTTAAACCAAATGAAAGAAAGTGAAAGAAGACCATGGTTTATTATTATATGAGATGAAAGTTTTATAGAAAAAAACATAACATACTTTCACAATTTCCTTTCAATTTTCTTACTTCCTTTCCTTCTAAAAACTTAAGAAAAAGACATTGCNAAAATTGGACGAAAAATTATGTGCAAAAAGGCACATATCAACATTCCCCCCAACAAAAGACTATATCAATATTGGTATTTTCTACACTCACTCCCAACAAATTGTAATATTTTTATCTCAAGTCTCCTTCCATGAAAGCATCATAAATAATACAAACCCTACAAGAATTAATAAACCACCGACCCAATCAATGTTCTCTTCATTCAAAGAATCTTTCAACCTTCTTCGAAATCCCGTTTTCCCAAATATACTTTCAAATTCACAAACACTAAAACACCAATAAAATCATACACAAATTTCTCATACTCATTGACACACCATACTCAGCTCCATGGTTATGGCTCAAGTCCAAACCGATCAAGTCAAGCAACTAAAAGCCATTTTCACACGTTTCGACATGAACTCAGATGGCAGCTTAACCCATCTCGAGCTAGCCGCTTTACTCCGATCCATAGGGTTGAAACCACAAGGTGATCAAATCCATGCACTGCTATCAAATATGGACAAAAACGCCAATGGATCAATAGAGTTTGAAGAGTTACTAAATGCCATATTACCCGACTTAAATGAAGAAGTTCTCATAAACCATGATCAACTTATGGAAGTTTTTCGATCTTTTGATAAAGATGGAAATGGTTATATAACTGCAGCTGAGCTAGCTGGACAAATGGCTAAAATGGGACAGCCTTTAAGTTATAAAGAACTAACTGAAATGATGCGTGAAGCTGATGCTAATGGTGATGGTGTTATTAGTTTTAATGAATTTACCGCGATTTTGGGTAAATCGGCTTCGGAGTTTTTGAGGGTCACGGCGGCTTAGGATGTTTGGTCGTTGGAGTTGCTTGAATCTATGTCGTTGTCATGGTCGTTGACAATTAATGTTAAACGTGTTGGACTAATTCTTCTTGGCAACTTGTGTCTTTGTATTTTTTTTTTCTTTCTAATTGTTGTAGGAGATAAATGAAGAAATGTATGTTTATAACTTAATATAACTTTCATATTTATTTAGATATATGTGACATGTTTGTTTATCGGATTTTCGTTTATATTTCGATAATGGTAATGATTACGTAGTTTATTGAATTTTAAATAACTTTCTTATTAAAAAAAGCTGCCATTGTAATTATAAATATGTTAAGCATCTTAATGACTACGATCATACTTGTTTAAAACTTACGAGGACTAACCTCAACAAAGTTTAAGCGTGTTATGGTTAATTACAATAAAAACTTTAAATTCGTGTAATTTATTAATACAATTAGAATTAGCTAGAAGCAGCTTTAGAGGTGTGCAAATGGTGGATGACATTATTTTTTTGTCATGCACATACATACGCTAGATATTAAAAATATCTGACTATATAATTAATAATTTATGTTTGTGTGCAACGTTCCTTTTATTTACGAATGTAACTCATATTAGTTGGTGTAAGTTGGAAATAGCTGTGTTAAATTATTCCTCCTGACGTTAGAGTATCAAGAAACATTAGTGAAATTGGCAAAAATACTAAAACCGGTAAAATGTTATGTGTAGAAAACAGTTTAAAATTAACAAAATCAATGTTTAAATTTTGAGTCATTGAATAAAATGAAATAATGCAAGAAGTTGGTGTTCGTTGGTTCGGTTATCGGATTATTTGCTTCGGTTAATTTCGTTAATTTTGATTCTGGGTAAAACCGAATAACCTGAATTACATAATTTTAATTATTTTTTATTTAATTATATAGAATTTTGCAAAAAATTAAAAATAAAAATTGAATCTTAAAAAATGTTATATTTATACTATGAAAAAGTTTTAATGTTTTGTTTTTATTATAAATATATAAAAAATATATATATTTATGTCAATTCGGTTTTCGATTCTGTTTTTTCATTTTTTCAGTTTAGTTCGTTTCCAAATTCCGCACACCCCTAGTTCAAAATTCAAAATATAGTTTTGGGCTAGTGAAAATGGACTATGTCTTCTTCTATGATGCTATCTTAATTTGTGTTAATGGACCGCCAGGTTATTTTTTCTTTTGTAAGACAACTATACGTCAGTAATCAGTTTGTTTAGTTTGAGTTATTTCAAGAGACTAGGATAATGCACAGCCCACGGCTATAACAACTGATGACGTATAGTCTACACCGGGTCATGAACCCGTTTGGTAAACAATACCCACACGCAAGCCCACTACGCGTGGGCCAGTTTCATACTAATTGGACTACCAATTAGACGGCTTTGGCCCACGAGGCCCAAGCCCAATGATTATTTAGGAATG
>LBNU01028680.1:174916-193799 GCA_014162995.1 Artemisia annua | reverse complement strand
ACTGTTCATTTGCTATTTTTCTTAATTAATTTAGTTTAATTAGTTTTTAATTGATAATTAAGTAAATTAAATCTAAAATAGTTTATTTATAAAGTTTAGGAACTTTTTATAATTTTTTAGGACTTCTGTAATTGTTAAATAGTTTTAGAAAAAGTTTGGTAATTTTATAAATTAGTTTAGTATTTATTTTAATTTAAATTAGCTTAATTAGTAATTAGTAATTAACTAATATTAAATAATTAAAAAGTCTAAAAAATATTTTTCTTTTTTCTTAAAATTTTCTTTTATCATTTAGATTGTAAAAATATGTTTTTTATCATCTAGGTGTTTGTAGATTTCTATTTTCACTTTTATTTTCGTACGTAGACGTTTAATTAAACGTAAACGTACATTTTTAGATTTGTAACGTTTCCAGATTTCTAGTAATCGTTTGTAGTATTGGTTTATCAATTTCATTCATAATTTCATAGTTTAATTCCAATTAATCTCTCTTTCCAATCATCGTTTCATAATCACTTGATCTCATAATCGTTTTCGATACAATTCACACCTCATCGGGACTTAAACGACCCGGGGAATTCCTATACTCTCCTTGGTGCATTGTGTCTTTTCTAGTTTGACTTTTGTTGACCAAATTCTTGGTTGACTTTAGTTGACTGTTTTAGGGCAAATCATTACCTAATCAGTGTAATTAGCTAAAGAGTATGTTAAATGGGAAGGCTATTTGGGCTAAATCCTAAGTTGCCTCTTTATCACATATAAATACCTATATCACACGAATGTGATCTCACTGCGGTCTCATAATGATTTCAAGCACAAGTTCTAGAATCAATAATCACCGGCACACTCATAAACAAAGAAATCAAGCATAAAAGACATATGCCGATATAGGCTCGAAATCCTCACATTTTCAGTGGTAATGGTTATAAATGCGCAAGTAATGTCAACGATCCCGAGTTTGATCTACTCTATCAATCGGGAAACATCTCTGATTTTAAAACTTTATTTATTTACTAAGTTTTATTATAATATATTACCCTATGTGACAAAATTTAAAATAGATAAGCTAAAAGGGCAAACAAAATTTTCAATCGTTTTTAAGAATGAGTCTCGTTTTTCAAATCATTTTCCCCCCACACTTAAGTTAAGCAATATGCGTAATTCGAAAATAACTTAAAAGTAGGATAAACGAGAAAAAGAAATATAAGATAAACGAAACTTCCCGGGGCTCATAAGTGATTGGTTGAATTCTGAAAGATATAGTGCTGAGTAGAACGCCAACATAAGCATGTGAATTCAACCAAATATAATATAACGATCCAAATATATCAGCTCCCTAAGTATAAGATATCACCAACCGACCAACCTCCACTTTTATTTAATCTGCAAAATAAACAAAACTACAAGAAAACGTAAAATACTAAAGCGCACTTTCGTAGGCAACACGGTTGCATTTAGCATATGCAACAAGCATTTAATCCTTTTATTTAAGATTCTTTTATGATTCGGTTCAAATATGAGTGGCCTATTTCTAAACGTCCAGGATATGGGATTTTTGGTATATACTCCACAAGTGATGGAGATTCTTTCGATTTGATCACGTAATAGTCCCTTTTTATTTTCTTAAATGGTTGATCTTTTTCAGTTTTAAGGTTAACGATGACAGGAGGTGGATCTTTTTGGGTTTTCGGAGGGTCATCGGACTTTTCACTCATGGTGAGTACGACATTCACTTGCTCAGTTTGAGCTGGAGGCGCTGGAATAGGTTGGTTCCCAAATGAGTTACTTCCAGAGTTTGGTTGAGTATTACTGGGAATAGATCCAGAAGGTCGACCCGCTTGTTTTCTGTCAAATTTTTCTTTTAAATTTTGGATAGAAGCTTGATGATTTTTAGCGGTGGATTCAAATTGTGTTTTTAGCTCATTAAAGGTGTTTTTCACGAAGATATTGATCAATTGCTGAGATTTTATGAAATCGCTAAGTTGTTTTTGGAGATAAGGTTCAGTTTCGAATTGAGGGTCATCTTGTTTAACGGTTTTTCCTGAAAACAAAGGTTTCGGGTTAAAATTAACTTTTTTGGGAGGAACCCCGACCGGTTTACAAAATGGATGGTCATAAAGAAGGGCGAGACCCGTTCTCCTACCACACCAATATCTTCTAAAATTCTCAATATCTCTTTTTACCTCGTTGTTCAATTCAGTAAGCGTTTTTTCAGAATTATTATTCGATTGAGGTTGTCATATTTGGATAGTTGAGAATTACAATCTTTAGAATTTTGATTTTCAAGTTGGATGTAATTCGCTTTAGGACGTTCACACATCGGCGCGTCATCGTTCATGTTGGTTTTAGAATCATGATCACATCTGTAGTTGCTACTTATTTCTCGGAGTTCTTTTAGGCTCTGAAAATGAGAATCCATTTTTCGTTCTAGAGCATCCAATTTCTCCATCAATAGGGAATTATCATCGATGTTACTTCCATCGGCGAAAGCAACAGATTCTCGATGATGTTTGTTTTGAGATTTGTTGGACCAGTCAACTTGGAAAAGGACTTTGTCCTCAAGGAGCTGAAAAGCTTGATTGGGAGTTTTGTGGAGGAAGATTCCTCCGGCTGTTCTGACAAGAATTCCTTGAGTGGATTCATGTAGACCGTGATAGAATATTTGGATAATAGCTTTTTTGGTCAGACCGTGCCCATGACATTTTCGAAGCATGTTCTTTAGTCGTAACCAGGCTTCGGTTAGACTTTCACATAAGTTTTTAGAAAATTTTCTGATTTCAAGTAAAAGACGTTCAAATACCGAATGTGGAAAGAATCTGCTTATAAAAGCTCTTCTCATTTGATCCCACGATGTTATTGATGTTTCGTTGAGTTCGTTAAACCAGATTTTAGCTTCGTTGCATAAGGAGAAAGGAAACAACAAAAGTTTGACAGCTTCACTTTGGGTTTCACCGTATTTGAACATATCGCAGATTGCGAGAAATTCACGGATGTGGTCATGTGGATCGGCCCACATATGACCATTGAATTTATTCTCTAGGATCATTTTCAAGTGGGTACTATTGATAACAAAGTTGTCATCAACATTGGGTCGAACAATGGCAGAACCAGGAATTGGTGCCACAGTTTTTGTTATTTCCCACATGGGTTGATCATCAGGATCGAGAATTATTATTTGTTGGGATGGTGAATTGGGTTGGGTTACGACATCCACTTCGGATATTTTTAAAACGTTAGTTTCATTAACGTTAGGATGTTCGATAGAAGATTTAAGTGTCTCAATTTGAACAAACTATTTTTGTGTCTTTTTAAGTTTACATGTTTTCTTTTTCAAGTTTTTATTTAATTTAGATAATGGTTGTACGAGTTGTTTTACCAAAGATCGTGGATTTATACACACTTTAAGCAATTTGCAAAAAGACATTTTTTTTCCTAAATAATTAAGTTTGAAAATGTTTAAAAGAAAGAAAACAAAATTTTATTATTATTATATATTATAGTAAAGATAGTTAAGTTTTAAAATGACAAATGTTTAAAAGAAACAATTTTTTTTTATCTTTTATTTATTTATTTATTTATTTTATAAAAAATTTATAGCTTAATTATTTATTTAAAAAGAGAAAAGAATATGGATAGGAATAACAAGTTGTTCTCCACAAGAACGTGAGATCCAACAGATCACAACTGCTATGGGATAACTCGAGGAAACGATAACGAGAAGAAAAAAACGATTCGAAAAGATTTATTTTTTTTGGTTCAGATATAAAAACGCGGCACACTTGAGTATAAGTGCGGCGGCTTTCTGGGTTTTGGATTATAGTGCGGCGTACTTTAGGAAAAGTGCGCCATTTTTCTCGGTTTTTAATTTTTCTTTTTTAATATTTCTGCAGTTTATAATGAAAAGCAGAATAAACTAAAATAAGAACAATAAGCAAATGAAGCAAAAATTAACAACTAATAAAACAAAATAACTGATAAAACAAATTAGAACACAAACGAAATATGAAAACAAGCTAACAAGCAAAAGGTAATTCAAATAATGAAATCACATAAGCAATCCAAGACCTGAAATAAACACTTCAGCAGGTTTTATATACACAGATTTTATGAAGTTTTGAAAATTCTTTACCTGGTTCACAAATGTTCGGCGGCCTTTAGTTTAAAACCGACGGGATTTTTAGATTTTGTAACGAAAAATTAAGAAAGTTTCACGACACCAGCGTACTAGTCAAAAATACGACGGTTACACGTTTTGAAAGTAAACGATTCATTTGAAATTTTCCAGATGTGCGGCGGTCTTGAGAAAAAGACCGGCGTGCTTGCAGGTTCAGAGACACATATTTCACATTTTTGATCGATTAAGAACACGTTTAAGTAAATAAAGAGCACAAGACAAGCAAGCAAACTGATAACAACTAAAACAATTCCCCGGCAACGGCGCCAAAAACTTTGATGCGTGTCAAAAGCTTTAAATTTATAATGCTAGAATACCGGTTAATCGACTAAAGACACAACACGGGCAGTGTACCCTTTCGAGTGTAATATAGCCTAGGTAAGTCCAGGTCGTCCCAAGAGAATCGTAGTTTTCTCAGATTGTTTACAAATGGTGCTAAGCTCAAAATGACTGTCACTTATCAAATCAACCAAACGTGTAATTAATCAAGATTACGACTAGAGTAATGATATGGTTCAAGCAATGGATTAAATGAGTTTGTCTCGGCAATGATCACAGTGATATGGGGTGTTTAGAACCATGAGTATCATTTAACATATCAAGATAACACAAATCACAAATAACGCTAGTCAAAGATGTGACAAGTATATATATCGATAATTAACAAGAATCCTTTCGTCTATAGACTTGTTGCAACCGATACAATAAATGAAATTATAACACAATTCCAAATGCTCCACGTCAAAGTCACAAATACCCAAACAAACATAGAGCAACTACTCCATATTAGAAAACATGGCACATATAATCAAACTTATAAATTCAGTAAATAAAAGCATAAATTTAATATAGAAATACCAATAATCCGCAAATGGAAGTATTATGAGAAAAAAAGATCGAATAACCAAATAACCGACTAATCCAAAACCGAGAATCAAGGAAATGATTCTAACTTGAACACAATTCCCAAACCCTTATGAGATAATCCAAATATCGTCCCCAACTTCTAGAAATCAGCAACTTAATAATGGTGTAATAACAGGGGTGTTTGGCAACGGGTTTTATATGGAGTATTTGAGAGAATTATGATTGATTCTCTAAAGGTATGTATTCTTAGGTATTGGAAATGGATGGATGAGGTATGAGGAAGGTGTTTGGCTACTGGAAGTCGTGGCCAAGAGGGTGGTGGTGATGGTGAGGCACAAAGGAGTGTTTGGATCAAAGGGTTGTCAATCCTTATCACCAAGATTCTCACTTCCAAATGTGTATAATGAGATGATGTCTTATGCTCCGGTTTAGGGGTCTATTTATAGGCTTAGGATCACCCTTGGGGACCAAGGGAAGAGATATGATTGGCTAGAGAGTGAATGAGAGTCATAAATGTGACTAGTTTCTGATCAGGCCTTGAGTACGGCGGTTTTCTCCAAAAGCACGCCGGTTACGTAGTTGGCAGCAGACCCATGTTGTAGATAATTTGTTAGCTTTTCGTGGCCGCTTGAATCAACTAAATCGGAGTCCATATGCTCAACTTATGGCCAAAACAGTGGAGGTTTGTCGGGAGATATTTAACTTGAGTTTCATTCTTCAATATGTTCGTGTTTTTCTTCCACGACACCGGCGAACATTGTTCTTAACACCGGCGTACTTTTAATACTTTTCTTGGCACCAAAGGGTCATTAATAGAGCTGAAGGCCGGCGCACATTTGTGATAAGATCACCGAACTTTATCATGGATTTGTCTTGATTATTGAAGTTCTTTGTCGACTGGACCTGAAATGTATTTTTCATGCAATTAAGTATCGAAAGTCCTAATAAATCATTAATATATAAGCATAAAAGCATAGATAACGCTCATAGAAATATGTATAATTTGAGTGTCATCACCCCTCATGACTCTTCATGAGGGGCGTGGGTGTGAATGCATTTGGTTAGTCTTAATAATATCTTTTCTTTTACCTCACCCTCTCTCTACTTTCTCTCTCTTAGGCTTTCATCATGTGCATCTTAAATCACCAACTTTGACCTCCCGAAGCACATAAATCAACATACTTTTCGGTTCTACAAGTTAATTTTATTAAATTGTCACATCAAGAATATTTTCAGATATGGAAAGATCCTAAGTAGATTTTGGAAATATTTGGTTTTGATTTTGGAAAGATTTTATAACAAAAAACCAAGTGAGATTTTATTTGTCAGCCCCGTGGACCCCTTATCCATAAAGGGCGGTGTAACACCCCCAAAATTCGGGTCTAGCGGAAGCATGCATGCATTGGGGTGCTACGAAATCGGTATCACAACACAAGGAACAAAGAATGGTTTTTATTTCATTTATATGGAATAAAGTTGTTATCAAAAGCATATAGTTTACATGCTATGAAAATGGTGCGGAAATAGGCCCATAAAATAAGTAAAGCGGTCACAAATGTTTATCAGAGTCGCCTATGACCATGCCCCTTGTCAAGCGCCTTCAAATAGTGAGCTATCGCCTTAAACATGAGAATACATGCGAAAGGTCAGCTTACGCTGGTAAGTTCATAGGTTTGAGTTATAAAAACAGTTGTGGACCTCAAGAGTTAAGTGCTATGTGTGACTAGATGCAGGTATAGATTTCTCATTCCAACATCATCACGAATCACAAATCACAATCGAGAAGTTTATCATCTTAGGAAAGATGAATGGTCATAGTGAGTGGGCCCCTCAGCGGTCACTAGCCGAGTCATATTTACAGTAAGGAACCACCCGTTACTGCCCCGGATCTAGGCCGTAAGTAGAGTATATTCCAAACTAGGTTCCAAGCGCCCTAGCTCCAGGTCAACATCTACCTAAATCTAACCTTAACTAGCCAACACATATAGCAAAACAAAATAGTAGCAGGTCCAAGAAAATAGTTTGAGCTAGGAAGCTCTCATATATAAATCAGGTAAACACATAATGCCTTCGAATATCCAAATCAAGTATATCGGTAAATCAATCAATCAATCAATCAGATCTTAATCAATCTGTTCACATATTCAGGTAAACAATCATTGAGTTTAGTTAAAAGAGCATGTATTCTCCCCCAAAATAGTTATGAAAACTTGTTTAAAAAGTAGGGGGCTATGAACTCACCTTAGCCACAGCAATGCAAGAATCACAATTGACACAATCTGGCATCTAGAGCTAATCACAACGATATCCAAAAGATGGGCACGACGGCACCAAGTAGTACGAGCACGATTGTACATCCTAATACGCATACGATTATCTCAAAATATAGCTCGTACAATAAGGAGGTCTATAAAAGACAATGTGTCATAGTTTTTGTGGATTACTCAAATTCAATACTTATGAAAAGCTTAGTATCATTGTTTCGTAAGAAAGCTTTATGTTTCGTGTGGTGTGGTAAGAAAATGTAGATTCAAAATACAACTCACAACAAAATGAAAAAGACGTCAACATACAACTCACGCCAAAGAGGAATCAACATCGACATAGTCATGAAAAATGCTAACAATGCTCAAGCTAATCAAAGAAAGTCTAGAAATTGACGACTACTAACTATTTAATATAAAATAGGTCAATTGATAAGTTTCGGTATTTACCCCATAATCCCAAATAGTTTAGAATAATCCAATAAGTTTTATAAGAAAGTCACAAGTTAATAATTCAAATATGAAAGGGTTTTAAGGATTAACTAAAGCTATACACTTTAAATTCTTTGTCGGGATTTATAAAAATAATCCTAAAAAGGATTAGAATAAAAGTGTAAGTTTAGAAAGTTTTATAAATTTCAGCATGACGCGTCCATTTATACAATGTTACCAAATTAATAGACTTTAAATATACTCAATTCTCCAAAACAATATTTCCCGATAGTTTAATAGAAAATTATAAAGTGTATTCGTTGATTATTAGACATTATTTACTTATTGTGTATTCGTTGCGAATCAAATATATTAAATTCGTTATGAGTCTAATATATTGTATTCGTTTCAAGTCCAATAAGTCCGTATTGTCCAACGTCCAATGTCCAAATCAATACCCATACAATAGTTTTAATCCAAGCATCTAGTCCATTAATTATCCGCATTGTCCAATGTCACGTTTTCAATCCCAATATATCCGAAACGTACCAATCCTCACAATGTCAAGGACATTAATAATTCATTTAGCCAAGTACTCATCAACTCAAAATTATATAACAAGAGTTTACGTTAAATAAAATATAACTCCAAATACTCATAAACACTAATAAGCATTTTTCATATTTAATAAGAAGGAAAATACTACTACTACTTTTGTGAAATCATTTTGCAGGTATACTCTTGACACTAGGAGGTGTCGTGACACTTAACTGAGCCAACGGCACCACTCCCTAGCTGGACCAAATACGACTCGTAACATGAGCACTAATATGTTTGCGAAAATTATAAGTGAACTAATTCAATTCCAAGTTCTACCACACGAATAACAACCAAAATCTGATCCTAATCCAAAACACATGAAAATCAAACAAGTAATCAAATCCCATTTTCACTCGTGGCCAGAATTTCAGTAACTAATCATCCAATCCAAACCCGTGACCAAAATACCAATAAACCAATAAGCAATGGCGTCTAAACCGAGACTCAATGGGTTTCGACCCGAGACCAGGAACAATCAAACAAACACCATTAGTTTTTCTTACCACACGATTCCTTTTCAAAATATGTTTTGAATCTCGTTTATAACAAAACATTACCACACGAATTATTTCCAGGATTTGTTTTTAATCTTTTCATCATTCACAAAACTTAATAATGTCAGTTTATCTCCGTTTTAAATCCTTTTAATCCACAAAAACGTTAACACTATCTATAATCAGTTTTAGAAACCGAAAGAAATTGATGAGGTCGTTTGTATGTCGAGCTTACCATACACGACGAGAAAGAGACGAAGGCAGTGGTGTCGGTGTCGTCTTGCGAACCAAACGGACCCAAACAAAACTTCAAACGAACCCTCGAATAGTCATATGAATATTAACCCACCATCATGTAAACGACGAAGAGATGGTGGATTTTCCAACCTTGGTCTTTGGATGAACCAGATAACCAGAGGAGTGATGGTGGGTGATGATTAGAGGATTAAACTCGAAGGAAATAGATGTTATAGTGGGTTTCACGGCGCGTATAATAGCTCAACATGAAGGGGGTGAAAATGATGAATATTGGTGGTGGTGGTGAGAACTCACGTGTGGCGGTGGTGGAGATATAGCCGGAATAGTGACCGGAATAATGGAGAGGGTGAAGAGCTAGTGGGTGTCGGCTGAAGAGGGAGGGAGAGAGAGATGAAATGAATTATCTAACCCTAGGTTGTGTTATAATTAGGTTTTTATAGGGATGGTTTTAGAGTTAGCAAATCAAGGGACCATTCGGTCATTAAATTAAAGTTAAGGGGCGGGTGGACAAAATCTAACCCAGGGACCCAAAACGATAATTTGTTTTATCTTTCACGAAACGGGGTTTGGGGCACCTTTAGGCGGGTGAACGAGAGATTTAAAATACGAGAGTAACGCCAATGTTCTTAGAATAATAATTTTGATAAAAATGAATATAAATACATCTAGTTTCTCCAAAAATCATCCGAACTCAAAATAAATGATCTTTTCTCCGAATAGAACTTGTGAGAAATTTTGCGGGTTGTCACAGCCTCACCTCCTTAAAAAGAATCGTGTCCTCACGATTCAATTCAAGTTACCTGTCAAGGTCTAAAAGAAATGAGCATATACGCATTAGAATTCGTCTTCACGTCTCCTACGTGAGTTTAGGATCTTTTAGCAAGTTTCGACGAGCTTTATCGATAGCGATGCGACTTTATGAAAGTCGTCTAATTCCATGGTTCAAGATTTCAACTAGGTTAACAAGGTTTGAACATTATAAAATCTGAATTTCTCCAAGAGGAATAACAACTGCCTCATTAGCAAGTCGTTTCTTTGAATTTCGTATGTGAAATGTCGGGAATACAACTGAGTTCCGATGGCAGCTTAAATCAGTGAGCTACCAGTTTGACCCTAGCAAGGATCTGAAAGGATTGATAGGGCGAGGATTAAGCTTTTCACGTTCACTAAACGCATCACGCATTTTCATGGTAAATTGGTAAGCTTAATCTAGGCTTTATCCGAGGATTCAAAAGGTTTACATCATCAGAGTCTCTAATCATTCATGAGTAGCTTACTTCTCCATTTCGACTTCGGACGATCTCCTTGGTAGTTTCGTGAACAGGCTCAAGGTCAGGAAGTTGGGTATCTCCATCTTTATCCAACAAGTCGGTGATCGGCACTTGCGACCATAGAGGGTCTTTTGCAGTGCCGTTGAAATACTAAAATAGTAGGTAAGAGAGAAATTGACCAACAGGAGGTGTTTATCCCAACTATTGCCAAATTCGATTAAGTAGATATGATATATGTTCTCCAATGTTAGAATGGTTTCTTCACTTCAGCCATCAGCCTAGAAGCGATACACAGTATCCATTTCCAAATCTGTTCTCATGGCCCTTGGAAGGGGTTGATAAAATGTGGGTGTGAGACGATTATCTCGATCTGAAAAAATAGAAATCAGCAATATATGATGCACAGCGATCTTCTTCACGTATAGACGAGTAAGGTTGTCCATACTTTTCATTTCGCTGGCTAGAAGGAGGTGAACAGGTTAAGTAGGATTTATCAAAAATATGCAGGTAGAGGTCGGGATTCGTTTCCCGAGGTCTAGCTTATGATATAGCAGCAGAGTAGCAATCGACAAAAGGATTGGTGAAACAACTTGTAAGATAATAGGAAATCAACCCAGTAATTATAAATTGTAGGAAGGTCAAAACCTCGATTTTCAGTTTGATTTCATAATATTGTAGCAAGGCAGTAAAATGTTTTATGAAATCATCATGCTAAACTATTTGTAAAATAAATTATGGGGTCACAAGAAAACAGTTCACCATTTATAAAATGGTAGTTAGATCAAAATTTTGATATTTAGGATAGTAGTAAGGTTGCATTTGGACCCATAATATTGTAACGTGACAACCAAAATATTTTATAAAATCGTTTTGTGAAACAATTTTGTAAAATAGTTTGTAAGATCACAGGAAAAACAATTCTCCTTTATAAAATAGTGGTAAAATCAAAATTTTGATTTTAGTGAAGTAGCAGTAAAACATTTTGTAATATGACAACAGTTTGTAAAGTAATTGTAAAGCAGTTTCACTATCCAATAAGAAAGGAGCAAAGATAATTGGTATTTCCGAAGGACGAGGGAAGAAATAGGTGGTTGTCCCAAGGAACGTGATTCAGGTTACTTCTCAAAATCTTAAGAATTCTGTTGAGCACAGAATCCTTGCTGAATGAGAGATTTAGCAAGTTAAGAGTACAACTCTGTAAGAGAAAGTTGATTGCTGCTAGCAATCGGTTGGAGTCGGTTGACTCAGCAAGATACTTAGGTTGGAGGCGGAAAGTACAACCTCGATTGAACATCGTCGCTAAAACAACATTGATTGAATAGCACTAATTTGAGAAAATGAACATCATCGATTAAGGAAGTGAATATCATCGATTAAGAAAATAAACATCATTGGGTAAGAAAACTCATCAATTGAGCACAGGGCTTAAGGTAGAGGTGGCTGTGACTAGATCGCCAAATGAAACGAGGCTAAATGCCAAATTCAAATTTGGAACAAGGTCCAAAATCACGAGAAAGTAGCCAAAATCCAAACATAGCCAATACCAAATCCAACATGGTCAAAACCAAATCCAAAATAGTCAAAAGTCAACTCAAGACGTAACCGGAAATCAAATTAAAACGAAGCCAAAAATCAAATCCAAACGTAACCAAAACCAAATCCAAACATAACCGAATCAAATCCAAACGATATTCTAAACCAAATAGGAGAATTCCAATAAGATCAACGAGGCTTATGACGATAAGCAGCTCAGATTCAAATAATGTCAATCGGGTCTAACCCGACCTAAGGCGAACTACGCTCAATGGCGGCGAATAGGAATTCCACATAAACAAGGACGTTTAGTGGTGTTAGAAGCATTTCGAACCATGCGGTGTTGTGATGCCAGTGTGTCGTGTGTGAGTGTAGGCTTAGGTGTTATGTTCAGTGCTTGTGTGTGCACGCAAAGCTTATCATTCCTAAAGGCAACTCTAACCCAAACATAATGCTGTTATAACTACCCTCAGTATTGCAAAATTCACCTCTGAGCCGGACATAGTTGATCAGGCCATGTCCAACTGTCCCTGGTTGAATGTAGGTGATCAGTCTACATTCACCCGATGTTCAATGAATTTTGAAATACTCAGTCTAGTTACGCTAGTAATATGTCCGTTATATCCCAAAATCATTCCCAATACTACGACTAGTATGCAAAATCAACATTCGGTAATGAGATTACGCAAGGAAATAGCATAACTCAGTGATAGATGTGGTGCTTGCATAAGCATATGGAAATGCTCATGATGAATAGCTAAAATAGGCGGATATGAAATATCCAAAAGTAAGGCACACACTACAATGATTATATCCTCAAAGTCATCAATTATATCATAAACATTTCATCACATATACCATCAAAATATCTCATCAAACTTATCATCAAGTATACCATTCAATATATTATCCAATGTATTCTCAGTTGTCTAATCAATTACATCCTCAAACAAAATTTTCTACGAGGCATTGGCTTGGCAGGCAGGCACGTAGTGGTCATAGGGTTTAGTTTTTGCAAAAGTGGTTATAGTTTGGGTTTTAAAATGCCCAATTCTCTATAACCTAGGCTCTGATACAAATCTGTAACACCCCCAAAATTCGGGTCTAGCAGAAGCATACATGCATTGGGGTGCTACGAAATCGATATCATAACACAAGGAACAAAGAATGGTTTTTATTTCATTTATATGGAATAAAGTTGTTATCAAAAGCATATAGTTTACATGCTATGAAAATGGTGCGGAAATAGGCCCATAAAATAAGTAAAGCGGTCCCAAATGTTTATCAGAGTCGCCTATGACTATGCCCCTTGCCAAGCGCCTTCAAATAGTGAGCTATCGCCTTAAACCTGAGAATACATGCTAAAGGTCAGCTTACGCTGGTGAGTTCATAGGTTTAAGTTATAAAAACAGTTGTGGACCTCAAGAGTTAAGTGCTATGTGTGACTAGATGCAGGTATAGATTTCTCATTCCAACATCATCACGAATCACAAATCACAAATCACAATCGAGAAGTTTATCATCTTAGGAAAGATGAATGGTCATAGTGAGTGGGCCCCTCAGCGGTCACTAGCCGAGTCATAGTTATAGTAAGGAACCACCCGTTACTGCCCTGGATCTAGGCCGTAAGTAGAGTCTATTCCAAACTAGGTTCCAAGCGCCCTAGCTCCAGGTCAACATCTACCTCAATCTAACCTTAACTAGCCAACACATATAGCAAAACAAAATAATAGCAGGTCCAAGAAAATAGTTTGAGCTAGGAAGCTCTCATATATAAATCAGGTAAACACATAATGCCTTCGTGTCGCACCTCGCCAAGGCGGAAACGCGAGTGTGTAACTTCATGGATATCATCACAACACCTGGTGTCTAAATAGAGAAATACTACATGCACATAAGATAGAGCAAAGTACAAACACAAAGTGTTGTAACAATACCCCAAAATAAAATAACAAAACCATAATCCAAAGGTATCTTTAATAAATCTCAAAGTACCAAATGAAAAACATAATCGTATCACAACAAAATTCAAATAAAGTCAAATCCAAACAGAAAATAAAGTCTTCAAATGCAACTAAGTCTCGCCTAATTGCTGCTCTCAACTTTGGCCTTAGAATGCTGACCTGAAAATGATGCTTAAAACGTCAACATAATGTTGGTGAGATTCATAGGTTTAAGACACACATTCACAATCAAGGAAACCAGCTCACTGTGATCATAAAAATATAGCTGGATGAATAAATATAGCTATCATAATAGCTATCATGCAATCACACAACAAAAAGGCAACCATTGGGACGGAACGTGTCCCCCGCTCCAATATTGGCATCAATTAGGTCGCATACGCGAGCATGGTATGTGTTAATTTACACATACCTTTTTACCTAATTAAATGGACCAAAACGACCAAAAACTGACCAAAAATGCCAAATATATGTTGTTTTTGTGTTTGTGATTGTGCGGGTACGGATATTGCAAAATTGGACAAAAATCAAGTCAAAACGACAAAACCGAGCACGAGATTGGAAAGAGCGCGAAATTACGGGATCATTGATAATTTTATTTGGAGCATCGAGGCAAAAAGAATAAATTATTAAAGATTAAAGGAAGCCCAAAGTGAATATAGTGAATGACTAAAAGTGAAACCCATGATACTCGGCCAAGATAATAAAAATGAAGCTTCATGCATGGCCCAAGTGAAAGAATAAGAAAATGCAATGAGGCCCAAAGAAAGAAATGATAGTCCAAGTCCACCAAAAGATAAAGACCAGTGAAATATCGATATTTTGATATATGGCACATGAAAAAGTTGGGCGATGTCTTATTACGATGAAGACAGTGAAAGAATTTGTTATTCTCAAATTAATTCAAGAACTTCCCACATGATGCCATTCATGGACAAAAGATGAAATAGACTCGAATTTCATAAAGTGGAGAATGAATTAATATGGCTAGAGAATGGAATGGGAATAGAAGGACACGTGAGCAATTTTCTTTTGCTTTTGGGATCACGTAAAAATCAAGAAAGAAATATAAAATGGGAGCTGCTTGTGTTTGTATTTTGAGGTCCAATGCCAACGAAAGAATGAATCAAATGAAGATAAAGCAAAAAAAAAGATTTTTCGAGCGTGGTCCTCCTCAAATTCATTCGAATGAAAAAAAAAAGAAAAATATACGAAGTTATCAATCTCATAAGGCCACGTGTGGATTTGAAGACAAACAAAGAAATCCTTCTCCCCATGTGATGTAGCACAAAATGAAGACGAAATTAATAAATGGGATATTTACCTTTGCTAGTCACGTGACCACATTCTCCCAAATTAAAGATACAAAGCGCGTGGCCTCATGCTCCCACCACTCTCCACGCACTACATTATTTTAAGCCAATCACGAGCTGCCACGTGGCCTTTATGACAAAGCATTTGATAGCTGGCGGAAGGATCGAGAAAATGCTAGAAAACCAATCATTGGCTATAAATTCATATGGAGATCCAACGCCATGAGCAGTTTTTTTTTACACAATAAATTTTACACACACTTCTTTTTCTTTTAGACCACTCGGTAACGTAACCTTCGTGGGTGAGTTAAGACTTAACGCACCACCTTAACGTGGTGCGTTACCTTACCGCGACTGAAAGGCAAGAGGTGCGTTAACATGCACTGGCAAGAGCTTAACGTGCGTTAAGGCATGGAAGTGTAAANGTTGAAAGTCAAGAGTTAAGGTTAAAAGTGGAAAGCTGATGTGGCGCTGACGTGGCAGTGCGTTAAGAAGACTTAACCGTGCGTTACCTTACCAAGTGCTCTTAGATAGCAGTAGTTTAATTTAGTAGTAGTTTTTATGTAATAGTAGCAAGCACTTTATTTTTCTTAATTATCTTCTTCTACCTTATCTATTTTAGCTTAATCATTTGTAGTTTATTTAAATGCTCATTATTGTAAAACTCTTTTATTATTAATGCAAGCTTATTGGTCTTTAGATTATTATGTCTAATCTTTTCCTTTCTTTTTCTCTATTTATCTTTTTTACTTAAAAAAAATAAAAATTATAAATAGAAAAATAGTTTTTATTCACTATTTTTATACAAAGTTTACATTTTAATCAAGTTTTAGCTTATTACTTCTTCTCTTCTTTACCCTCTAGCTCGATTCAAACAACAAAAGGGATGCATGAGCTTATTAAGCTCGGCTTATTTTTCAAATAAGCCTTGACATCTCTTAAGTTTGAGAGCAATTTTTATGTTATTAGCTTTTTAGCTTTTTAGATAGCTTCTTAATTAGATCTATTAGTTTTATTAAGTTTTTAATATAAAGCTTGCACCTTTATTTATTTTTCTTCTAAAAATAGCTTAATTTCTTAGATCTATTGAATTTTCATCATAAAGTTTTAATCTTTTGGCTTTTTCTTAGGTTTTTAATAATAAAGTTTGTAGCTTTCTCAACCAATAAGCTCCTCCATAGCTTATTTGGCCATTATTATTGCTTAATACTAATAAAGTTTTAATTTTTCTTTGTTTCTCGTCATTTCTACCGCTAAAGTTTATTATTTTTTAGTCTTAATAAAGCTAATTAGTTAATAAAGTCACAAACTTTATTAATTATTTGGTTATATTAAAGCTTTTTAAGAAATAAACTTTATGATTTGACAAGTTTATAAAATCAGGTAGTTATTTTCGTCTCATCTCTTGGATCGGGTTCTACTTTCTTTCCTTTTTTAATTTTTTAGTTTAAATATTTAGTTATGCTTATGTTTGTTGGAATATTTGTGTTTATTAGTTTAATTAATATGAGTAGTGAATAGATTGTTATAATGCTTGTTGAGTAGATTGTTCCGTGAATTAAGTGTGGTTTTATAAAAGTTAGAAAATGAATTGGTTAGTAATGTTAAATTACTTGGATTGAAATTTTGGTAATTTAAACGGGCAAAAGCCATGAAAATAATTAGGTTTTAATCTAGATATTGATATCTCTTTATGAAATTGATTTCAAAATAAACCAACGTTGTTGTGAGAAAATAATATTTGTAAAAGATATTAATTCGTCAATAAAGAACTGAATTCAAATGATAAACCACACTTAAGGATCGTGATAATTTGCTTAACAAGTATATCTTTTCATCATATATTTCTTATTTGCTTTTTAGTTGGTATATTTTAGCGTTAATTTTAGATTATATACTTGCTACTAGATTTATTATCGTTACTTAGTATACTTAGTTTGCCTCTAGTTTTATGTGCTTCCTAAGTGCTAGTTTTTATATTAGATTGCTTTTTAGGTTATTTGTGCGTTACGTGCTTGTCTTATATGCTTTATTATTGCTTTCAAGTTTATGTTTGCTACCATAGTTATAATCTCCATATATCTCTCTTTTATAACTATTCAATTCACACAATCACGACTCGAACCGAAATTTCATTCATACCTTCGTTGGAACCACGACCCGGGGAAATACTTTCCTGAGTGTTTCTTCGGAAAAATCACTATATTATAATTGATTCATATCAGAGCAACAGGATAAGTATCCTCCCAATTGAATCACGTATATATATCCACGATAATCTCATCACAACGTATAATCATCACACCATATAATCATCACACATAGCATTCATATGATAACATTATAAGTCCAAGCTTTTAGACCACACATAATCACAGTAACTCAAATCATTGAACACAATCATCATTCCCATCCCAAGTTTAAAACAAAGTATAAATATGGGACTATGAACTCACCTCAACTTTGCAGCTTCCAACAAATACAAATCACAAATCTATACAACACAAATAAATTCACGTTACACATGGTCAAGCTAAAAGCTATAACCCATGCAATACTCATATGATGGATGTCTAAGGTTCATATGACCCACCATGGGTCTCCTAGACTCCATACCAAACACCACCAATCACTAATGCTCAATAAATCCATTGCACAAACAATTTCAGAAAACGCAGAATTTTATGGTACATTTACCCACATAAAATCACGGTAAAACAAGCTCCACAACTCACACCAAAAATTCACCGTGGTACCTTATGAGTAGACAAGCTATCCTCAGAAAGCCATGCACTCTAAACACACACAAGTACCCATAAGAAAATCAAACTTGACAATTATCCAGATTCGGATCTGAATGCACACCAAAAAGTTTTAATCAAAATAAAATACTTCTACAACTTTTTATTGCGAATCCTTTTCGTGGGAGTCTAAGATAACCTAAAACTCAACTTTCCGAGAAGGGCTAACCTAGTTATCACTTTTTCAACTACAAATCACTATCAAACTTTTACCCAAATTCTGTCCCGGATTAACAGCTTTAACACCTTATTTTTGAAAAATCAAAATACTAACTTCCCGACCTCAAAATCGATCGTGGTCGGACGTTTTGGAAAGCTCTTTCTCTGAACTATAATTTAGACTCAAAATTCGTGATCTAACTCATTTCCATCTATTAAATATCTTCGTATCTTTACAGCACCATGTTTCTGTCCAAACCCTGTTTTAAGCCCTAATCCCTTCGCCAAACATTATAACTTTACTAACCAATGATCCCAACATGTTTCATATTAATAATTTACAGAAAATTCATAAACCTTAGATCCATCATAATTAATATTACATGAATTATAATAATTAATTGAACATAAGGATTAAAGATTATACCTCAAACTTGAGTTTTAAACTTCAAAAAGTAAAAACCCTAATTTTTCTTCTCCTCCTCTCCCTTGGTCGAATATTCCCAGAGAAAAAGAGGTTTGGGATTGTCTTAATTTTATATATATATACTATCCTAATATAATTCTAGATAACCCTTTTAATTAGGAGTTGTAATTGGACTAAAATTGGTTTCCTTTTTCCCCCTTGTTCACTTATTCGGCCGCCCCCTATATTAATATATATATATATATATATATATATATATATATATATATATATATATATATATATATTTTTATATATATATATATATATATATATATATATATATA
>LBNU01028680.1:142270-156040 GCA_014162995.1 Artemisia annua | reverse complement strand
TGAACTTGTAACACCATTATGGGACCTATTTTGTAAACTCTGAATGTTTTAATGATCAAACGATGTATTTTCAAAACGACACTTTAGGTCGTTCAATATAACCTTGTATGAGATGCCCTGTTCGTTACACCCAGGTATTCCATTCCGCTGCCATATAACAGGTAAATTCAGGGTGTGACATTTATTATTGCTGCGTACGAGTATCAGCAACGCTTAGAACAAGAAGAAGCTCATCCTTAGCCTCAGGTGCCTCGTACCCACATATTTCGTGAACGCGAGCTTGTTGAAGAATGTTTGCTAAACGACTATTTCGTTTAGGGTTGTAAGTATACGCCGTAGAAGGTTTCGCATGCGCCAGAAACTATTTCTAAAAATAGTCAAAGGTATTGAATCTTATGAATCCGATGTTATTCCAGATCACTTTCAATACTTTAAGTCAGGACACAATTGTATGGGTCGAGGGAGTATTAGTGCTCTTATGAAGTGTACAGCTGCCATACGCCAATTGGCATATGGCAACGCACCCAATGCGTTTGATGAGTATTTGCAAATGGGTGCGAGTACTTCACGTTTATGTCTTGATAATTTTAACATGTGTGTTATGGATTTGTTTATGCCTGAGTTTTTAAGAAAACCAACATGGGCGCACATTCAATGTATTTACCAAAAGCATGAACGGGAACATGATTTTCCGGGAATGCTTGGTAGCATTGATTATATGCATTGGACGTGAGAAAATTGTCCGGTGGCTTGGCAGGGGCAATTTGGTAGGGGTGATAAAAGATACCCAAGGTTAATGCTTGAAGCTGTTGCTTCACAAGATTTGTGGATTTTGCATGCATTTTTTGGTATGGCAGGGGCAAATAATGATATTAATGTTTTGAATAACTCTAATTTGTTCGACGACATTCTTGCTGACGAATCCCCAAGGGCACACTATATGGTAAATGGAAGAAGGTATGAACAGGGGTATTACTTGGCTGACGGAATTTACCCACAGTGGGCAACTTTCGTCAAATCCTTCTCGGCAACGACCGACGAGAAACATAGTTATTTCAAAAGGAAGTAAGAAAGTGCACGAAATGATGTCGAACGTGCTTTTGGTGTGCTCCAATGACGTTGGGGGTATACTACAATAACCGGCACGTGCACTGGAAATTGTCAAGATACAACGAATCATGTATACATGCATTATTTTGCATAACATGATTTTGAAAGATCAAAAGTTTGCGCTCCGTAACTATGGCGAAATGTTTGTGGATCCGGTACCACATTTGAGGCAACAAAGTTGGGTCGACAGATGTGATACCCAGCAACGCAAGTGAAGGGAAATGCGCGACTTAGAAATGCATTCTCAACTCCAACGAGACCTTATGGAGCATGTTTAGCAGAAACGTCTTCAACGCCAACAACAACATGAAGAAGAATATTCCAAAGACGATGAATAATTAGTTGTAATTCGTATGGTTTAATTTCCTATGTTTTGGTTTTTTTTTCCTTAATAGTTGTTATTGTTATTTTAAGTTTTTTTTATATTGTGCTAGTATTGTAATGTTTAAGTTTTAATGTTATTTGGTTTATTAAATGAAATGTTAGTTTTAGTTTAGGGTTGAATTTGAAAATAGTTGAGTTAAAGCTGAGTTATAAATGGGGGTGTGTTTTTTTTGAGTTAAAGTGAAAGTGTTAAAGCTGATGTGACGCTGACGTAGCACTGTGTTAAAGTTTAACGTGAGTTACTTGTTGGAAAATTTAGTGCACTTGAGGGATGAGTTCACACCTGGTAATGGGTTTGGAGGTACGGAGTGTACACCCATTTGGTCCATGAACACCCTGACTCTATTGTGGTTATACTAGTAGACTCTACTGCTCTGCTGCTAGACTCTACTGCTGACTCTGCTGCTGATTCAAAGTACTGCTGATTCAAAGTACTGCTGATGCAAAGTACTGATGATTCAAAGTGCTGCTCGTTTTAACCACTGAATCCTACTATTATGGAAAGTATTATGTTATAATTAATGGGCCGTTAATTATACATAATTCCATGGGCTAGGGTTTGAGTAAACTCTATTATAAATAGAGGTAACAACATTCTGCATGAAGCGATTAACAAAAACCCTAAACACTTGAATACGATTAGGTTCTTGATTTGTGCCTAAAACAAGAACATCACTTGGTCTTATCCCATAGAGATATTCGTGTAACCCAGGCATAGGGTCGAATAGTTTCTATTGGAAAGTGATACCACGATTTCAAGTGAATATCCGGTACTCATTGATTATCTTAACCCTAATCTGGGAACACAGTAACACACTAATTTACCAACATTACTGATGTGCATGCTCTAAAAGCAAAACCCTTTTAACTATTTAAGTAAAATTGAAAGTGTAAAGATCAATTATTATTTATTTATTTATTTATTTTTTAAATTGGACATTAACTTTTCCAAAACTGCACATCACATACACAAGACAGACAAGATAAGCATGTTTGTAAATTGTACGTACCTTCTGGATAGTTAAGTTTAAAAAGTAGTCTTCATTTCACATCTAAAAAACACTGGTTTTGATACCTTAGGGTCCGTTTGTTTTGTAGATGGGTTTAAGATTATGATTTGAATTTGAATTTAGATTTAATGTAAAATAGAAATGTATTATTAAAACCTTAAAAGATTAAAAAGAACAACTAGAAAGTATTTACGAAAATAATTGTGAATTAAAAAGATACAAAAAGAATATATGAACATAAAATTATATGTATGTGGCCGAGAATAGATAAAACATTTCCAAATAGTATGTGTTAGTACAAGTATGCTATTTTAAAAAGCCATGTATCTTACCGGGGATTGTAGAAAGGGTGAAAGCTGAAAACACGCAACATACTTTTCCAAAACACACGATGTNATAAAAATGTGAACGAAAAAGTGTGTTAAAACATGTGTAAAAATGTATGTAAAATTGTATATAAAAATGTGTGTAAAAATGTTTTTGAAAACGTGTGTGAAAATATATATACAAACGTGTGTGAAAACGTTTGTAAAAACGTGTGTGAAAACGTATGTAAAAACGTGTTTAAAAACGTGTATAAAATGTGAACGAAAACATATGTTAAAACATGTGTAAAAATGTATGTAAAATTGTATATAAAAATGTGTGTAAAAATGTTTTTTAAAACGTGTGTGAAAACGTATATACAAACGTGTGTGAAAACGTATGTAAAAATGTGTGTAAAAACGTGTGTGAAAACGTATATAAAAACGTGTGCAAAAACATGTGTAAAAATTTATATAAACAAATGAAAACGTAAAAAAATGAACGAAAACGTAAGAGAACGGATGAAATTGTATAAAAACGAACGAAAACATAAAAAAACGGACGAAAACGGATAAAAACGTAAGTGAACGGGTGAAAAAGTATAAAAACGGACTAATGTGAAAGTCAACGCAAACCATAGGGACCGTTATTGTAACTTTTGTAGGTGAAAAAAAGTCCAAGGATGACCAGCGAAAGTCAACGCAAGCCACAGGGACCATTCCTGTCAATTTTCAAAGTTTGAAACCTGGTAACCTGCTAATATTGCGTACATTGTACGAAATATGAAAATAACTTGCGTACATGTGTAATTTTGAAAGTTCGTTGCGTACATCGTGTGTTTTGGAAAAGTATGTTGCGTGTTTTCAGCTTTCACCCTTGTAGAAAGTGTTATTTTTAAGCTTGAGTTCATGTGTCAGACTTAGACCTTAATACCAGACATCATTTTTCATGTCAAACCTTAATCCAAACTCAAAACCTCCATAACAAACGGGCCTTTAGTTTGTAAGAGATTTATAGAAATAAGCTTGTAATCATAATCTACTTATAAATGGATTATTAAATAGAATTTATCAGCTTCGACAAAAATACCTTATGTAATTGAGCTTTTAAATTGTTTTTACTTTTCGAAAACTGACTTTGGTGAACATACAATAAATTGTCGTGCTTTCTCAAAACACATCATCAATGAGTATAACACAACCTACCACTTTAAAATGATTCTCCTGCGCTTACGGTTTTACGTTTTCAAATCTTACCAATATTTGGAAAATAATCACAAAATACTAATTATTATTGGTTTTCTATATGAAATGATTATGAATGAACGGAATACCAAACACTTAAAGGCAAAAAGTGGTAACTAAAAATACGATATGAAGTTCCTAACACAAGTGAACCATTATAACGTTGAGGCTTAGACACAAACATGAATAACTATGCCAAAAACCTCCCGCAGCAGTGTTGAAAACATGTTTGAAAGGTGAGTTGCATTATCGTACGTTGTCATGTATGCAGCCATGGATATTGGCGTGTCAAATTATTTGCAAGACTAAAACGTTACTCATGTCGTGAAAGTACAAGCACTTCCATCCGATTAAACGAACATAAAGTTGCTTAATGAAACATAATACAGTTCCTGATAAATGAACGTGCATGATAAATGGCGTACAGTTTATAAAGAGGAAGCATTTGTTCTTATATGAGAGTCTGTAAGTGTCATAAGGAACTGAGATGAGGGATGTCACCCTCATCCTTTGTACTTCAATGTTTTTTGGTGTAATATATTTTACCGGGGTGAATTAACCCTTTTACCCAAAAAAAAAGAGGAAGCATTTGTACGTTAGTAAATATCACGATACATTTTTTTTTAAAGAAACGGAAACGATAATATTTTTAGCCAAATATGTAATTGTTGGAAAAATCTTGAAGTAATTCAAGTACATCATTTAAAATGAAAATAATGATATAAAATACTATGTTAAATGTTTACGAAATTTACAAGTATGCCTTTTGGACTTTGGTAGACTATCACCAACATTCCCCAGAAATTACCCTATGCGTGTTGCCGTGTTGGAGATTTGGAGTCATCTTTCATGACGTTTAAGCTAAGAAAACTTTTGTGCAACTTCTCTTGAATTCATGATTGTGATGTACTTTCCAACAAAAATAGGACATCACTTCTATTTTTCCTTCTTTTATACGTTCTAAAGAATTCAAACATATTTTCTTGAACATTAAACTTTTATTTTTGAGAATATTTATCAATAAAAAGGTTTTTAAAATACGATCATAATAAGCCAAATATTGTAATAGTTTTGATGTCTGCACGATTTTATTAAAACACAAGTATATAGAAAACATATTGTTAAGTTTTTGTATATTCAAATAACTAGTATGATAAAAGTATAATATGCCTAAACAGAAACATCAAGCGAAAGACTTGACTAACCGAGACAACGTGCGGCTCGAAATATACTTGTTTCTTACGGTAGTATTTTTTACAACTTACTTATTTGTTTAGTATGAAGTGTTAGAGATATCAATGATCATGTTTTATAGTCAAAAAGTCGTGTTTTCTTTTGATATATTTAGGAATTGAATTATTTTTTATTTTAAAGTCAAATAACTACGTATCTCACAATATATTATCAAAAATTTAACTCACACATACTAAGTAGAATTTAAACTCATAACTAATTGATTGAATAAATTCTCACACAACATATGATATGATTAAGAAGCAAGTTCTTTGGTAGTTTAACTGTTGAATTTATTATTTGTATTGTTGTGCATTTTACCAAATCCTCGTATTTCTTAATAGACATGCCATTGACAATACATCCAAGAGATTACGACCGCAAACACAACGATGTGAAAGGTTTAGTATAAAATGCATATTGCTTTCGTTGACCTTTTTGTTTAATCACCTAGACAATGACAAGGCTAAAACTTTATACGACAAGCTAGTGATTAACCTCTTTTCAGCTGTTTAGCTGTCTGTAGAACTTAACTTAACTGCTAAAATTACTGTATTACTTAAGGTACCTGTGGGCTGTGGCATGTTCTACGTTCCAGCCAACCAGTTGAGCAACCGTAAGAAGTATTTTTTTTTTGGACACTGATCGATGTACATAAATGATCGTACGTGAAAGTACGAGTTATCATAAATTGAAAATCCTGTTTTTTATACGGCACAAAGTGAAATCAACAAATATATCAATAATACCTGATATTACAAAAACATTTAAAAGGACTGGTTGGGGGGTTGTGTCGACCTACCGAGTTCTACCCTCAGCTTATTTTGCTTTTATGCAAATGAATCATTGTGCTTGTAAGGTACTAAAAAGGACAATATGGTATAACGACAACTGACTTTGGACTAAAGAAAATATATACAACAAAAACAAAATCTCACTTGAATTTACAACACAAGTTTCTAAAACATAATATGATTAATCCTATTTTCTTACCAAAGTTAAGCATTTTCTTTGACATAATTTTGAGCTTCCATATAATTATTCCACAAATCCACCACCATTGTAGTAACCATCTCCACCGCACCCTCCACCATCGCAGGAACTTCTTCCAACAAACTATCAAACCCGGACCTCGTCTTCTCAACTAACCCTCCAGCCGCGGCCCCTGTGGCCGCGACTGACCCAAAAATACCTTCTTTCACAAGATCAAATACGAACCCAATAATCTCACTTATCACTTCCAAAACAATTTCCAAAAGGTACCCGATACAACTTTTGATCAAGTCACCAATTTGCTCCATTGCGGATTGCATTGCTTCTCCCGGGACTTTTAACCCTTGGATCGCGATTACTAGGAGATAGGCCGTGACATTAAAAAGTAAACGAGAAACGAGGTTTGATATCAAAGTTATGGTTGAGAAAATCAGATTGATGAGAATGATGAGTGCCATTGAGCTAGAAAAGAAGTCTTTAGATTGAAGAAAATTGAAAGTATGGTTTTAGCTGAGGAGTATATATTGAAGGCATTGGTTGAGTTTATGCATGACTTTTTCCTAGAAATTGTTTAATGCTAGTTTAGAGTTGAATATTTTGTTGATAATGTATTCATAGGTAGTCGTTGCTTAGACATATTGGTACAACAATATTATGTTCCACGTTATAATATATATATAATAATGTTGAAAATTCCTACGCGGAAACATAAGAATACTAAGTAAAGTAAAGACTAAAGTGTCGAAACACATACTTGTTTGTTTAACTAGTAGTGCATAGCGACAAGAATTTATAATGACCAATAATTATTGTTTTAATGTTGTGGTTAAGATGTAAGGATTGAGATTAAGATTTATATGAAGTATATATAAAAAATTAGTAAGTGATTGGTATAATATAAAAGCGGAATAAACAAAATAATACGCTCTCACATTAACCCGTTGTGGCTAAAAGCTTAAACCTGAAGGCTGAAACAGACCCAACAGACCCAAGGAAATTGCACCTCTAGTTACAGACTTCAACAGACCCAAGGAAATTGCAGCATCTTAAACCTGAAGGCTGAAACAACAACGATAGTAAACCATGAAAGAGTGTTGTTGCATGGGAGAGACCCCTGTCCTTTAAGGACTTTATATTCTCTATTTTCGCTTAGTGCCTTCGATTGTAAAACACCCAAGATATGATGCAGACACAACGTTGTTGTTTCACAGGATGTTTGCCAACGTTTCTTGATTGCATTATGTGTTTGAAGTTAACCATGAATGGTTCTGTGAATGAATGCTTTGTATACAATGTAAAGTACGTAAATAAAGACAACAAAGTTTATAGCAAATAAACTTTTATTAAGTATGAATGTGTGTTGTGTTTTCTGTGAGAAAACACATATATATACAAGTGTCAAACGACACAATGGTTCCTAATCGACACACCTATTCATTTGACAGTTATTTCCAACCGTTATGACTATTGGTAAATAACTGACAACCTACTTTAACTATATTAACTGTCACAGGTTGTTGGCGCCCATTTTGACCCATACAACCTTTTACAATTCGACACACTTAAATACAATAAATAATACATAAACTATAGTCTTAAATAAAACTATATACAATATGTTAAATTGGTTCTTCATCTCTTTGATTTAACACATTACAGGGTCTACATCTCCCCCCTAATGTTTTAAGATCAAAGTTCTTCTGTGTGATTGCTTCCATTCTTGAAACAATGACTTCAAACTCACTGCTTGCATCTTCATTCCTTTGTTCCATGCAGTCTTCATTCCTAACACCATGCCAAGCCAGTTCAATCTTTGTTCTTCTTGTCCATCCCTAACTCCCAGTCCATCCAAGCCATGTGGGTTCCTTTGTTCTGCAGTCCAACTGCTTTCACCCTTCTCAATCTGTGGCTTCTTTGTTGTCCATGGAATATGAGCAGTGTCATGGTACACAATAACCAAGTATATGAACCTTTTGAAACACTCCTTTATAGCATCTCCTTCCTCAGTTGTCAACCCCCTTCATCTGTGCAATATTGCTCCATTTGCCACTTAATGTGACTATAACATAGCCTCCAAGGCTATCAACCAATTTATGTAGAGCAAGCAAGTCTATTCTAATCACCCCAATACTTGGTGGAATTTCATCTAAATGATCATAATTCAAATAAACCAAGTAAAACCATTTCAACATATCCAGATACTTCTTACTGAACACCTCCCAGTTTTTGTACACTATGCTATCTTTTTTGAGTAAATTAATGAAAGATAGAAACCTGTTAAAGGAATTAACTTTCAGAGCATATAATGTACCATTCCAACTTATGAAATCATCATCAATGTAATCATGCTCATCATTTCTGTCACAACTTAGTTCTTCCAATCCTTTGACCAGGGAGCATTCATCCTTTGGATCCAGTAATTCAAAGTATTCATCCAAGTACCTATTGTGGTATGCAATTACATGTTTTGGCCCCCATATCAGATCCAAGTTGTCTGTGTCCAGTGCTCCTTTCTTTCCGGTCCTTGCTTCATCAAACATGTATTTGATCTTGCATCTGTTGTTGTCTAACTTTACCATGTATCCTTGTTCTTCCAGTAGATCATAACTTAGAATATTCAATGATACCTCAGGGGTATATTGAACATTGGGTATCAATATTTTACCATCTTCTGTGTCTACTGCAACATCACCAATTCCATATGAAAATATGAACTTTTTCTCAGTCTCCTCTCTTCCAATCATTTTGAATGAATACTTGATTCTCTTGAATAGTTTCCTGCTAGGACAGAGATGAAACTTATAATGATTGCTGATGTACCACACTTCATTCCATGTTTTCAAATTCGAGCCTGCAATATAATCTCCAATAACATGTACTGTTTCTGGAAATTTCACTTCTTCTTCAAGAACTTGTGATGTAGTAACAAGTTCCTGATTTGATTCTGCCACTGCCAATTTCTTCCTACTCTCACATGCCCAAAAGGCATGTCCCTTTTCTTTGCAAATATATCACTTAGATCTTTTTTCTTTCTTTGTTTTCACCATTTCTGCTTTCTGTTTTTCTTTCACTTTGGCATCATTGTATGCCTCATTTTCTAAGACCTTCTTGACGAGCATTTCCTTCCCCTTGGGAGAAATACTCTTCCTTCTTGTGTTCCATTGGTAGGCATGTTTGGGTGTCTCTCTGAGTAAGTACTTTCCAGTGTAGAATCCACCATTAGTCTGTGGCATATCCCATGGTCGAGAGCCTATGCTCTGATACCATTGTTTCATAGGATGTTTGCCAACGTTTCTTGATTGCATTATGTGTTTGAAGTTAACCATGAATGGTTCTGTGAATGAATGCTTTGTATACAATGTAAAGTATGTAAAAAAAGACAACAAAGTTTATAGCAAATAAACTTTTATTAAGTATGAATGTGTGTTGTGTTTTCTGTGAGAAAACACATATATATATATATACAAGTGTCAAACGACACAATGGTTCCTAATCGACACACCTATTCATTTGACAGTTATTTCCAACCGTTATGACTATTGGTAAATAACTGACAAACCTACTTTAACTATATTAACTGTCACAGGTTGTTGGCGCCCATTTTGACCCATACAACCTTTTACAATTCGACACACTTAAATACAATAAATAATACATAAATTATAGTCTTAAATTAAACTATATACAATATGTTAAATTGGTTCTTCATCTCTTTGATTTAACACATTACAGGGTCTACAGTTGCATATCGACAGCGACCGAAGCAACGTAAGGCCATGGTGATAGATAGAAAACCATAAGAGAGTATCCAAACAATATTGGGTGAAAGAGGGACATCGTAAAACTTAACTGCTAAATATTGTTACTTAAGATACCTGTGGGCTGTGGCATGTTCAACGTTCGAGTCAACCAGTTGAGCAACCGTAAGAAGTAATTATTTTTGGACATTGAAAAATGTACGTAAAAGACGTGAAAGTATGAGTTATCATAAACTGAAAATCGTGTTTTTTATACGACACAAAGTGAAATCAACAAATATAACCAAAATCTGAAATTACAAAAACATTTGAAAGGACTGGTTGGTGTTGTGTCGACCTACCGAGTTCTACCCTCTCTACCACAAAGGTAAGTGAAATAAGGCCATAATTAGTTTCTCCTCACAGCTCGAGCGAGACGCGAGTACATACTCGTTCGCTTTTGTAAATCAGCTTATTTGCCTTTTATGCAAATGAATATTGTGCTTGTAAATGTACTAAAAAGAACGATATGGTATAACGACAACTGACTTTCGACTAAAGAAAATATATACAAACACAAAAACAAAATCTAACTTGACAATAGTTACAAATCACTAGTTCTATCAAAATTCAATGTTTGATATACTCCATATCATACAAAGATGTATTTACAACACAAGTTTCTTAAACTATGCGTTTTTTTTTTTTTTTTTTTTTTTTTTTTTTTGGAGACAGTTATTTTAGGACGAAAGGAGTACAAAACATAATAAGATTAATACTTGTTTCTTACCAAAGTTAAGCATTTTCTTTGACATAATTTTGAGCATCCATATAATTATTCCACAAATCCGCCACCATTGTAGTAAACATCTCCACTGCACCCTTCACCATCGCGGGAATGTCTTCAAACAAACCATCAAACCCGGACCTCGTCTTCTCAACTAACCCTCCAGCCGCGGCCCCTGTGGCCGCGACCGACCCAAATATAACAACTTTCACAAGATCAAAAACCAACCCAACACTCCCACTTACCACTTCCATACCAATTTCCAAAAGGTACTCGATACAACTTTTGATCAAGTCACCAATGTGCTCCATTCCTGATAGCATTGCTTCTCCTGGGACTTTAAAAGCATGGATCGCGAATACTATGAGATAGGCCGTGACATTAAAAAGTAAACGAGAAACGAGGTTTGATATCATGGTTATGGTTGAGTAAATCAGATTCATGAGAATGATGAGTGCCATTGAGCTAGAAAAGAAGTCTTTGGATTGAAGAAAATTGGAAGTATGGTTTTAGTTACGGAATATATATTGAAGGCATTGGTTGAGTTTATGCATGACTTTTTCCTAGAAATTGTTTAATGCTAATTGAGAGTTTAATATGTTGTTTGATGATGTAATCATAGGTAGACGTTGTTTATAGTTTATACATATGGTGCCACAATATTAAGTTCCACGCTATTAGTAAGTCTTTAGTAAGTCGACTTGCATCAGTTAAGTCGCCTGTTTGTTTCCACAAAAGTCAGAGTTACCTGTTTGTTTTTGGCCATCTCTATTTAGTCGGCTTCACCTGTTTCTTTTTTTATTTATATATTTTTTCTTTGATAAATACACCTGTTTCTTTTTAGTCGACTACAATAAAATCAATTGTACTTGTTCTTGTTTTTTAGTAGAATACAATAAAGTCGACTGTTCTTTTTAAATCTTTTAGTCACCTCAAAAGTCACCTCAAAACTCGTTCACAATGACGAACTATTCCACAAAAAGGTGTAGATTGACGGAAACTCCCTGATCCCGGATGCCTTTTTAGCACCAGCCATTGTCCACCCCACAATGACGAACTATGAACGATGCTCTCCACACTACCATATTCTACACTGATAAAAATGACAAATAAAATCCCAATTACACTTGATGTAGACATAGCAAGGTATGCCGTTTAGTATACTTCCTCAAAAATCATTGTGAAAATTTTAATGTGTTATATCACGGGCATGTCTATTAGTGTAATGGCTTAAAGTGGACTCCATAGTTAAATCCTTGATTTTTCTAACCTTCTCCGAAACTCTTCAAGGGTAGGCTCCTCACGGCTTCACTAAGGATACTTGGGATCTTCTTGAAATTATTTTTCTTAATAATAAAGGACACGTATTATTGCTTTATAAGGTGAACTTCGTATCATACAACTTGGTGATCATATGATTGATACATATTTTTTTTAAAGATAGAGTCCATTGTTACTTTGCTTAATGCTCTTGGCTCGCCTTTAAGTAATGATGATGTGGTCACGTATGCAATTAATGGTTTGAGTGATAAATTTGCTTACGTGGGTGGTATTATTGCTTATCGAGATCCCTTTCCCGATCTTGCTACGTTCGAAGAGATGCATCTTAACTCTAAGCAACAACCTTTATCTACTGATGTGCCATCCTCGGCTCCTACGATGCTTCTAGCCGGACATGGTATTTCACTGGATAATAGTAGCCATGACACATGTGGCTCGCGGTTTTTGTTAGTCTGGTAATGTGTGTCATGGCTACTATTATCCAGTGAAGTACCATGATAGTTTGGCTCGTGTTCCTGCATCCAGTAACTCCTCGATATAGTAAAATCAACAAAACATGCCTTCTGCTCGTCGTGCTACAAGTTCGAATATAACAACTTTGCATCTTTTGGCTCTGTTAATATGGCTCGAATATTGGACAGTATTCATTCGAATACAGGACCAACAGCTTATAATTAAAGTGGGTCGAAATCACTCATGATATAGTTGATGCATTGGAAGTAAGGGACCTGAGCACCAGTGGCGAAGCTAGAAAATTTTCAGTGGGGGGTCGGGATCTAAAATTTTTTATTGCTTAATGTATAAAAAAATTTCACAATTAAAATGGGGGGTCGAAACCGAATATACCGAAATTTTTCTACACGAAAACTATATACCCCCTACATCGCAAAAAAAATTTCGGGGGGTCGGGCGCCCCTCCCCGCCCCTATGTAGCTGCGCCATTGCTGGGCACTTAGTGAAGACAGGGAATGCTTCACGTAAGTTGGAGCAGTGTTGTCCTTAATCTGGGTCTTGTTGATCAATACCAGATGATGAAAACTACCTAGACGATTAAAAAAAAAAAATAGGACTTGCCCATGAGAGTGTCAAAGTCTGGCGAGATCATTTATTATTATGGGTAAATTGCAAAAATAGTCCCTCACGTTCCACATTTTCGGGAAGGAATGCACCTTCACGGTTATCTGGATATTGTAAAAACATCGCAAAGAAGTATATCGTATCTATAGTAGTGTATAACTATGGCACATCCTATTCGTGCTGTTCATGTAAACACATACAATAACTGTAGATAAAAAAAATCGATACATTAACAAGTGCCAAAACATACGATAAAGTTGATGAAGATTAGGATCGGGGAGATCGTTCGCCCAGCGGTTTTTCCGGCAAAAAATTACGGATCTTCTTTCACTTGTTTTCCCGTCGGAATTTCGTAATCTCGGAACCGTTAGGGCAACAAAATGCGATTGACTTTGGGAAGGGAGTGTTTGGATCAGTGGATTAATGTGCTTGTTCGGTAGGGCTACATAATCTGGTTTAACGCGGGCGAACCGTGAAATGACGATACTACCTCGATGAATGGCACCTTAACGGGAAAACTAACGGAAAAGGCTCTCAGTGGCGATTTTGGCGAAAATGTGAACGTGGGTGGGCTTTTTTGGCTACTTTTTGGTCTCGTCCGCATTTTG
>LBNU01028680.1:118336-136778 GCA_014162995.1 Artemisia annua | reverse complement strand
TTTTTTGTTTTTTTTTTTTTTTTTTTTTTTTTTTTTTTTTTTTTGAACGGCGGAATTTTATTAAAACAAAGATCTAGCAAGATGCTAGAAAACAACAAAAGAACATTACACGATTGGAGAAATAGCTAAAACTGGGTTTTTCAACCATATATCCCAATCTAATCTAAACTTCTTACACCTATTACTCACCCAACAAAATGATATGGATTGAACATCCTTGAAAAGATATCACAATCGTTGGACTCTTTTAATCGGAAAACCTTGTCATTTCTACTTCTCCAAATATACCAAACGGAGGTGAAAATGACTGCTTCAAAGCATTGGAGATGAAATGGTGAAAACATCTTTTTTTCTCGGTGCTCAAACGATTAACAAAATTGCTAACACATTTGAAACTATGTTATATGTTGTTTTCTGATATTGTGCCAGAGAACTTAAAGTGCTTAACTTAGATTATTGATAGTTGCATTATACTTCTGTTCTGCAATACCTGAGTTAGGCTATGTCTTGTTATCTACTAGGTTTCAACTGTTTTAGTGTAGGACTCGGAACATTGACCACATGACTCGTATCTGGACTATTTGATGGCTCATGAGACATCAGGGGCGGAGCCACTTTTGTCTGGGAGGGTTTAACAGAAACTCTAAATCCTAAAGTGTTGTTCTTAATAGGTATATTATCACTCAATTATAGCATAATTTGTTACATTGAACCCTGTGATTTTGTTGCCATGAGCCCATAACCCCTGGCGCCAATGTATCCTAATTCTCAGGAAAAAATAATATAGTCAATTTTGGCTTTGGCTTTGTTTTTGGTTATTTTGATTCTTTATTTCCTTTCTTAGTTTGTGTATTTCTTGATTCACTCACATCACGTCTTGTTAATTGATGGCTAATTTGCCCTGATTTCACTATTTCAATGATTTATTTTTGTGCCTGATTAATGGCCACCATATGCAATATCCAGTTTGACTTTGTCGGTCAAAATCATTTACTTAATTAAGTCTTCAAAACACTTTACATAATGCAAAAGTGTATTCATGGTTTCCCTTTCACAAATAATCGTCTTGATTTGTTTATAATTTATACTTTGTAGGCTTGAACTAATTGCACTTATGCTGATTAAGTAGAATAAAATGCAATTTGAAACCGCTGTTATCTTTTTTTAGTTTTCACAAGTAATGTTTCTATCAAAGTCATTACACATGTAAACATGGTTTTAGCCTATACTAATGCATGCAGCTGGAAAATTTAGTTTGGCTTGTGTATATATTTTGTGGTCTATAGAGTTTATATATAGTTTTGGTGATGAGTATCTTTTTTTTTTTTTTTTTTTTTTTTGGGTAACCATGATTTCCGACCTTTTGGCCGACTAATCCACGGGGTTTGAACCCACCGCCACACAGACTCAAACCAGGTAAACCATGGGGTAATGAGTATCTTTTTTTGGTAATGAGTATCTTAGATTTGTGAATACATGTTCTAGTTTTATGGATCAAATTATGTATATGTAAATTGAGCTGTTAGGATAGGAGGGCTGTGACATCTCTTTTTAATGGAAAATAACTCTTAAAAACGTCATTTAGCTTTTGCAAGATCCAACTGTGTGTACTTATGAAGTCTAGTTTACAGGATATTTGGTTTACATTATATCAACACAGTCTTCCTCATTTCATAAACATAGGCTAAAATTAAGTAAAAAAGTGCTTAAGAAAGCATTTTAAACTATGAAAATACGCTGATGAAAACTACAATTATGAATGCAATTTGAATCTAGTGGGAACTATCATAAATTCCAAACACAAGGCGCTGATCAGACTCTTAAGTCTACAGTGACGAAACTTTGAGAATTCAGTCTTATATTGCATACATTGTGTCATGATTGCCGTGTTTGCTGTACTTCTCATCCTGCATCCGATTTTCATAGAGATAGAGGAGGGATGGGGTTACAGTTGCACTTTTGGGACCAAAGTAATACATAGATATTTGGTTTCCAGTAGTTAGGAGNTTCAGTCTTATATTGCATACATTGTGTCATGATTGCCGTGTTTGCTGTACTTCTCATCCTGCATCCGATTTTCATAGAGATAGAGGAGGGATGGGGTTACAGTTGCACTTTTGGGACCAAAGTAATACATAGATATTTGGTTTCCAGTAGTTAGGAGTTACCAACAGTGATGTTTTTAAACTCAAACTTCTTAAGGGTCTGACTATATGGGTGCTACCAAGTACCAATTTCAGCTTTGGTTGATATCGGCTGGTCATATGATAGCTTGAGTGTGCTGGCCAATTGTAAGTATTGAGAGCTTCCACTGCCTGTAGTCCTGTACCCCATCTCCCAGTACCAAGACCTTAGCAGTTAGCACTCATCTGCTCAAACATTATAGTCGCCACTCTCTGGAATATTGGCTTGTCTTCTGCCAACACAGGCCTTTAAGAGCCTTTTGTTCATTCTTGGCCTTTTCTGTTTGATGCCCACAGTATGAGTTATCATTTTTTGCTCATCTTGTTCCGCTCCGAAGGGACTTCAGTTAGCTCTGGGAAGCAATTGCTTACTGCTCCANTATTGGCTTGTCTTCTGCCAACACAGGCCTTTAAGAGCCTTTTGTTCATTCTTGGCCTTTTCTGTTTGATGCCCACAGTATGAGTTATCATTTTTTGCTCATCTTGTTCCGCTCCGAAGGGACTTCAGTTAGCTCTGGGAAGCAATTGCTTACTGCTCCATAAAGTGGGATGTTCTATTGATTGTTTCCTCGATCTGAATACCACTGATTGAAATAATTTATGATATTTCAGTCGTTTGTACACTTTGTGTCTGAGTGCACGACGTTGTGTTGATCAGTTGCCATAGTAATTTATTTTTGCTCAAGATTGTTCTCTTTTTATACCACCTCAATGGTTTGAATAATTTTTGCCATGTATAATGGTACATTTACCATTAGCAGATGATCTCGTCTTCGAAGCTCAATCTTGATATTATTAGAGGTATCATCGTTTAAAATCGAATTCTATTGAATGTATCTAGAAAATTAAGTTGCCCCTTGCATATGCCTGCTTAAGTTAAGCATTCCAATATCAGTAACTGTGACAAAACTGACATCTTTACTTTTCTATGATTATCGAGTCAACTTTTATGTGCTCGTATGTCAAGTTTTGTACATAACTTAAAGATTTATAAAGCTCCTTAAGTGTGTGTGTTAGTTCAATCCACTCATTCGCTTCCCAGATTGGTACCCGGGTTTAAGTAGCCATTCTTCCACATAGTACGAGTTACCTGTATATAGTTTTAATTAGGAAGCATCCTTTTTAAAGGCCAAAATCTTACTAATTTATTTATGTTCACCTTTAAGTTATGGTCTGCAAATTTTAGTTGGTGGCTTTCCAATGGTTTAGCTGCAGGTGTGCTGAATAAAAGATATAGTCGCTTCAGCGTTTCTGGTCCATTTCATCTTGACTACAATAATTCTGTGAACCTGGTAATCATATAAAATAAAGACATTATAATCTTCACAATATTTGTCAAGCTATACCAGATGAACACTTAACAGTACATAAATGCAAGCATTACAACAATACCACTTCAACAAGCACAACTGTGTATACTTGTGGTTTATTTTCTAATAGAATACAATGCTCTACTCATTAGAATGCCAAGTATAGTTCCTTTGTGATGTTGACACAAAGCATACTATGCCTATGGTTGAAATATGGCTTGTAATTGATNTTTTTAAGCAAAACTACATGATTGATGAAGAGATCAAAAAGATCTCATAAGGATGATACATTGAGAACTACACTTGGCATTCTAGTGACTTTGATGTTATTTAACGAATATCACCATTTTTCCATTTTAATGTTAGAAGTTGGGTTTAGCTTTGTTTCTTCTTCTAATCCTTTTTTTGCAAAAGAGTAAATTACATGGATGGTCCTTGTGGTTTGCCCAAAATTTCATCTCTCGTCCCTCAAAGTTTAAAGTTGCTTAGACAGTCCGTATCTTTTCAAAGAATAACATTCGTGGTCCTTTTTTAAACCGGTGTTAAGTGGATTCTGTTATCAATTACACGTTAGCCCTTTTGGCTAACGACCCTTGCACTGTCTATCCTTTATAATAACGGCCAGTTAATAATTTAAAGTTTTCAACTTTAGGTACATTTTTATACAAACATATACGGTTTTATGTCTTTTTATATACGTTTTTATATACGCTTTTGTATACTTTTTATACGTTTTATTTTCGTTTTTTATACGTTTTTATGTACGTTTGTATATATTTTTTTATAAGTTTTATATACATATTTATAAAAGCATCTATGTTCTTATATACTTTTTATTACGTTTTCATATACGTTTTTGTGTACACTTTTTATGCGTTTTTCTATACGTTTTTTTTTTTTTATATTCTTTATACTTTTTTTACATACGTTTGTATATAATTTTTTATACGCTTTTATATATTATTTTGTATACTTTTTATACGTTTTCTATACAAAACAGTATATAAAAACGTATAGAAAGTATATAAAAGTTATACAAAAACGTATAAAAAGTATATAAAAAAGTTATAGAAAAATGTATAAAAAGTATTGATGACATATAATACGAATAGCAGGCCTGCTGGGCCTGAACTGTATTATACGTAATTGGATCCCGACCGAACAAATAAAAACACTGGACTTCGCTGAAGCCCAACAACGGGCAAGGCGCGGTCCGGACCCATAAAGACGCATGCATGTCCCCCAAGTAATACCTCCGTAGTAAGCTTGCGGACTAGTTCACGGTCGCAGAAGATGACATGTGTCCGCAACCTCGATTAAACTACGGACCCTTGTCCGACAAGGGTCCCACTCTGGCCACTAGCAACAATAAGCGAAATACTAGGAAACCCTCGTATCTGGCTCACCTATAAAAGGCAACCTCTGGACACACTTGCGAGTTATGACTCTCACACATCGCAATACACACATATATCTCTGACAACATGAATACTTACTCTCACGCCGGAGCTTAATCGTGGGGTCCGTCCCCATGGTAAGGCTAACGGTTTACTTTCATTTGTGTAGGGAACCAACCTATTACTTGGATTAGTGCAGAATCCTCCTATCAGCAGTCCAATTAGGACAACCCAATACAAACTAAGCTCATTCCTTACCCGTCACACATTTTGCACTAATAAGTTGGCGCCATCCCTGGGACCCAGTGCACAACTGCGTTCTAAAAATACTCACCATGAGCAATCAATTCGGCAACACTTTTTCCACGTCTACGTCCGCCTTGCGGAATATGATAGGGAAAAGCAAAACACTGAAAGGTAAAGTGAGCTCGTACCCGGCGCAGCTCCTAGAGAGCCCGACCGTAAGCACGACCACCAGTTGTTGCCAAATCGGAGTGAGAAGGCTCATCAAATGAAGGCGCCGCGGAAGAAGCTTAGGAGGGTACAAGTCCGTCTAGACTCCGAGAAAACTCTACAACGTGCTGAACATGAAGCAACCAAGAAAAGAAGGAACCTCAACAGAAAAAGAAAGGTTGAACAATTCCAAAGTGTGCCAAAAAGTGAAGGCCTAGAGGGCAAGCGACCAAAGTCGCAAGAAGAAAGAGGCCGTAAGAAGGAAAATCTCACAGCCACACGCTCACAAAACTACTGCGAACAACAACGCTGCTGTAAGATACAACGAGGCAAGCGATGAAATTGGGAAACAAAAAACAAATGTCAAAGAAGATAACCAAGCGCAGCCATACACACCTTAAGGAACTGATCCATTCACCCATCACATCAGCAAGGCTAAACTGTCAAAAAAGACTTACATACCGAATAACATCAAACTATACGACGGAAGTGAGGACCCCGATGATCACGTCAAGGTGTTCCAGGTGGCAGCATGGGCACAAAACTGGGACATGGCTACCCAGTGCCATATGTTCTGGTATACACTCGTGGGAGCTGCTAGGGTTTGGTTTGATAACATACCCCAATAATCCATAAGTAGCTACCGTGAACCAAGAGACGCATTCTTAGAAAACTTCCTCAAAATAGAAAGACACACCAAAAACATCAAGAAAATCCGTTGTACTAGATAGGGGAACAAAGAATCGATAGAAGACTTCACAAGAAGGTTCCTAGCGGAAAGCAGAAATACGAAGGGAGTGTCAGATGCTATGAAGATCGCAGAATTCATGAATAAAACATCCAACCCAGGACTGATCAAACACTTAAACAACAGCATCCCGAAGTCCATGGATGAAATGGTAGAGGCGACTATGTCTTACCACAGGGGTGTGTTAATACAAATAATGTCAAAAACGTTATTTGCATTATTTGGTCTTCATACGTTTCGATAATCACAAAATATAAAATCATGTTACGTAAAGTTACAGTTAATAAGTTTTTAATCGAGGAAATTCGTTTCTTCCACGTATCTACTACAACGTCACTTCAGGTATGAACAAACTTCATACCGACATTAGTAAAGTGATCAAAGAAGTTATTTTCACTAAACCTTACATTTTTATGTATGACAAAACATTTTTCACAAAAGTATTTTTGTGTTTTTAAAGAAATGTTTTATTAAGAAAAGAGTAAAATACATCGTTGGTCCCTAAACTTTCCACAAAGCATCGACGTGGCCCTTAACTTTTAAATTTCGTCGCCTGGCGTCCAAAACTAGGAATTTTGAGGCCGAATGCATCCCTTGACCAGAAATGGTGAGGTCAACACTAAGTTTTGGTACATTTTCCAAGGGCATTATTGTCCAGCCACATTTGCAACTAGTGTATGGTTAATATCTAACCCTACATTCAATTTTAGGGACCAACCGTGTTCTGATTTTGTTTTTAACTATGCAACTTGACCAAAACTTTCAGATACACTTTAATTACTTCGCGGTAACCAATAAACCCACAACTAACCATTCATATTTCATTAACTTCCGATGATGTATGCATATATTACTAGCAAGTTATTTATTTCAGTGGATGGATGAAGAGGAGATAAGGCAGGCTATGGAACAAGAGATTCTTGAATCTCTTTTTTTGCAAGAAGAAGAATACAAAAGGTTGGATGAAGATGAGGATCACTTAAGCGTAGACGAAGAAGCATTCCACCTGCTTTGGGAAGAAGAGATAATGTACAAAGAACTAGCACAACAACAGGAAGCTCATCTGGATAACTTTCTACTAAGCTTTGAGGAAAATGTGGCAGCTTATGAAGATGGCTGGAAATCTGACAAGGAGAGGGAGCTGAGCAGATTGGAAGCTCAGTTAGATGCAGAGAGGTTTACGAGCTTTGATCCTTATGACGACGGTTACGACTCAAACAACTCTCAGACATGGGATCACCCCGACTACAATTGAAGTTTAGCTTTGTGCTGTTGGTACTTTGCTATAGGCAAGAATTTTAAAAAGTAAAAACTTGTTGTCTTTTGGCTGTATCGTATGCATTTACTCATGCCTTTAATCCTACCTACTTGTTCAACAACCTCATTCAACCTTTACCCTTTTTTCATCTATTATATAATACCTTATCCTCAAATGTTTATGTATTCAATTTGCTTTTCACGATGGATCCACAAACTGGTCGTCCATTGGTCTGCATTGATTGTTGGATTGAAAAGGAAAACAGGGCTGGGTTGATGTTTATGGCAAGGCGTCCCCCTTACAAAGATTTCATGTATTATACTTGTGCATCATGCCTTGAAAAAATGGGAACCCCATCGTATACTACAAGAGCTGATGCAACAGGGGAAAAGTCAAGTACTACTGATCCTGGAGGGTATGTGATTGGCTTAGGTATTAAGCAATCTACTAGAGTTGGGGCTAAGGTGGCCAGTGGTGATGACCAAAGTCAATCATCCAGTGAAGAACCTGCTAGTCAGTTACCCAAGTGAATCACCAGCTACTCAATTACCCAAGTGAAACACCATCAATAAATGCTATGTTGTCTTTCATTTTTATTGTAATTTAATTGATATGTTGTAATTCAGATTTTATAACAATGCAGTTTGGTTACTATTTTGTTTTTTGGGTATTGTTGACTTTAATTGTCAAATTAAGTTATTCCAGAAACAATATACTATTAATGCAAACATGTAAAATCCAACTATTTCATTAGCCGTCATCATCCCAAAAGATTTACATCTTCATTACATAAACCACTAAAAATAACAAGTGAACTTTTTGATGGGACACTTGAGGTCCTTAGGGGGACGCACATACCAATGTTTCATCTTATTGCTGCTGCTTACCTTTGCCGCAAGAAGACCGAGTACAACATTTGTAACCATTTTACTTGGTTTTGGACTTTTATTACCAAGGGTGCTAACAGGTTGTGCATGTGAAGCATCCACCTCTTTTCCTTTAGAATTGGTATCTGGAAATACAACAAAAACACAAGGACATGATTTTAGCCATTACTACAGTCCTAGTTTCCAATCAGTATGTCAATGAAACAAATATATAAAACGTAACATACCTTTGATCACTTCCTCTTCTTTGGCAAATCTGCATAAATCTTCAAACATCTCATCAGACATTTCATCACTTTCCAACCAACTATAACCATATTTTGCCTTCACATACTCTACCATCTGATCCGTCATTTGTGCCTTACTAAGCTCTATGTCTGCCATTAGTTGGATTTTTTTCTTCGGTTTTTCTTTTTGGAATAACTATGGCTATGATACATCATCGGGAGTTAATGAAATATGAATGGTTAGTTGTGGGTTTATTGGTTCCCACGAAGTACTTAAGTGTATCTGAAAAGTTTTGGTCAAGTTGCATAGTTAAAAACAAAATCAGAACACAGTTGGTCCTAAAATTGAATGTAGGGTTAGATATTAACCATACACTAGTTGCAAATGTGGTTGGACAATAATGCCCTTGGAAAATGTACCAAAACTTAGCGTTGACCTCACCATTTCTGGTCAAGGGACGCATTCGGCCTCAAAATTCCTAGTTTTGGATGCCAGGCGACGAAATTTAAAAGTTAAGGGCCATGACGATGCTTTGTGGAAAGTTTAGTTAAGAAAATAAAGTCAAATTCAAATGTTGTAACAACCATATTTCCCGCCCTAAACAGTTAAGTTTTCACCAGATAAACTTTCACCACGTCAGGACAAAAAGAGGAGCGTCTGTTGGGATGGTCCCTTAAATGGACTGACGGTCCCTTAGTGATAAAGGACCGTCACATATATAATGGACCGTCCACGCTCCTCTTGACGTGTATAAATACTGAACCGTTCCTTTTCAGAAAACTAAGCCTCTTAGCACAAAAATATTCTATTCTTTCTTTCTTCTATCTTTGATCACTATAACATGTCGGTATGTGTTTATAAGTGATTCTCTCATCCTCTATATCAAAGTTCAAGAGAAGAACACTCGAAGTCGTCAAGAATCGAAGTGTTATATGAGTCCACACACAAACGCAACAAGTGTTATGATTCTCTTCTTCCTCCAGCTCTCTCATTTGTAAATATTGTAATAGTGTGTTTCCGACTTGTGTGTGAGTCGTGACTAGTTGTGTTAGGGTGAACTTGGAAAAAGGTGAAAGTCCAAGAAGTGGTGTATCTAGATTAGATCTTGTAATAGTCGTGTGTGGTGGTAACCATATATCTTCATAATCATATAGAGGGGAGACCTCTCAGGTAATCAGACAATAGAGGGGTGTCCTCAGTAACCAAATGGAGTAGCTAGCTCCCAGATATGTGAAAGGCGTGTATTGCACACAAGCACCAGTCACCAGACATATATCATAATCATATAACAGATAATCCACTAACAGATAACAGATCTAGGATGCAACCATACGCCCCCACAGAAATCATAGTGGCCATAACAAATCATATCATAAAGCGCGCATATCATATAACAGAAAGGGGACGGTGTGGAGCATCACTCAACCACACTAGAGTCATGCCATTGGTGCATCAATGACACGGCCATGTTACCTTCATGGCTAGGGGAAAAAATGGCTCGGGTATCAAACTGAAAGTCAGATATCATGTCATAATCAGAGTGTCATAACAAAAGGTTCATATCATATGGTTTAGAAGTGCATAGCAAAGTTTCAAAATCAGAGTGCATATCAGAGAATCATAATCAAGGTTCATATCAGAGAATCATATCAATGGAATCATATCAAAGGTTCAGAACAAAGGGGATCATAGGAATGGTATCAAATCAGAAGCTAACAGATCAAAGGTGTATAAGAGATCATGAGAAACCTTAAGAAAGGTCAGAATATCTGTACCTTAGACCGCAAATGCAAACATAACAGAAATATAAAGATTTGAAGCAAACTCCTCCTTCAGCGAATCTACACGAATTCATGATCGTCTTATTGCTAATGACTTATTCTAAATCAGATTACTCATTTTAGTCGGCTTTCCATTTTTAGTAACTTTCCTTTTACACTGGTACAAAAAGTTGTATCGATCACACCAAAAATGTGTGACGATATGCATATAGTAACACACGTTTTTTCGTTGTGTGTCACTAAAGGTCCCGCCACCGTAGGTGGCATATGGTCACATTGTTGAGTTCGTGACTTTTCCATCAAAAAAGAGTGACCAAAACCCCGAATATGTGTGACAAATTAGGCACCGGTTTTGTTGGATTAGTCATTATCAGTGACCGTAAACACTTTATAGTCACACGAATGTTTTTTGAGAGTAACTATTGTTCGTCCTTTCGCCACATAAATATATAATATATGTGACATTTGAGATGATTTATTCAAGTAAATGTGTATTATGTGTGACTATTTCCCGTCCTGTAGCCACATGAATATATAATAAATGTGACATTTGTGATGATTTAGTCACACAACAAGTATTGTTTTTTTTAAGTTAGTCACATACAATTTAAAAAAAAAAAAAAAGTGGCCAAAAATGTTAATAAGTGTGACCATATGTTGTTTAAAGTGAAGAAATATGTATTTTGTGTGACTATTGTTCATCAAATGGCTACATGATTTTTTTTTGTGTGACCTTTTATATTATTTAGTCACACAACGATTTAAACACACAGTGACCAAACTTGTTAATAAGTGTGACTGTATGCATCTTTTAGTCACATTTAAAAAATCAATATATATCAAAACAAATTCAAATATATATCAAAACAAATTCAAATACAATAAAACTGTAATGTATATAATTGAACCACTAATACATATCATATAAACAGTACTAACTATATGAACCAACACTACTAACTTATAACTAACTTATAACTAACAGTTCTAACTAATACACTAGCAGTACTAACAGTTGTAACTAATACACTAACAGTTTCAACGAGGGCTTCATGTTCTTCGTCCAACCTTTTTATCTTTTCTCTGATTCATGAAAGTAACTGAAGTAGATGTAGTACTGCTTGTGGCAACATTTGCCCTGCAAAAACACAACAAACCGTCTCAAAAAGATTATATGTTTAGGTTCGGTGATAAGCCATTGTATTTATCACTGTTTTGCAAAAGTCCAATGTATTTATCAGAATATGGATAATAGTAATCATTCTGGAAGCAAAGGGTTCGAGATTTTTTCACAAAATAAAAGTCCCATGTGTCATAATTCACAATAAATACCAACCACACAGAAGGACAAACATGTATATGGAAAGAAAAAAAAGTATGCAAACCCAAAAAGTATATGAAAAACCTAATTCTTTTTTGTCTCTCAAATGCGTGAACCATTAGTATTGTGTGTTTTAGGGTCCTCGCTTTCTACCTAGTTTGATCTGAAACAACTTTGGGATTGTTATCATTTCGAACCAATCTAGTATTGATAATCCAGACTAACAAAGAATAGGTAAATACCTTGTAAGGTTAAACCCAACAGAAAAAACTCGGTAGCTCTTTGTACAAATTTGTTGTTAAAAACTGATTCGCAAGAAACTCTGTGCAACAACACGCCACACCTCATATCATATCAAACATTATTGATTTAATGTTTTACTAATGTTGAATTCTAGGCTGTGTATGGTGTCAAAATATCAGCATTGATTACATGTCACAGCGTATACACCCAAACCCATATCCATACAACGAATATAAGTTATTTTCCTATCATCTATTTCTGATTATTTCTGATCTAATTACTGGTATTTACACACTATAAACAGCCCATACACCCAAACACATGATTTTGTACCAATTAGATTTTGCCTATACACCCAAACACCAGATTCAAGTATATAAAAAACAGGTACAAACACATGATTATTTCTGCTCTAATTACTGGTATTTACACACTATAAACAGCTCATACACTTTTAACCAAACACAAACGCAATCTCAGAAATAGTTAATCTCACATTCTGAAAGACTTTGAAATTTCGATAAGCTAAGGAGACTTAAATGATACATGTTATCATTTTTGGAGGTCGCAAATTTGTTGCTTTACCATATCTTCTCTATAAACTACCTACAAAAATGAAAAATAATCATTCAATTTATTTATTTATTTATTTATTTTCGCTAAATACTCATGTGACTGGAACTAATTTAGAACACTGATAGTCCAATTACCAGTAGCCCAAAGAATGAAATAATTCTGTTATTATCAAAATTTTCAAATACTCACAACCTCATTGTTATCAATGTCCACATTCGGCTATATGTCATTTTCTTTTTTCTCTCAATACCTCTACCAAACCTGTAAAAAGCAAAGGCGACATTAGAAAACCTATATTTGATAAAATATAGTGAAAGAAAAGACCAAAGCATGATACATTTATATAGTATTATTGGGTATTAATAAGGCATAGCAATATTTTACAAAATTTGTACAATTTTGTTCAACCCGAATCTTGTTCAACCCCTTTTTTTCATTTAAACACCCTTTTCATTTAAGCATGTGACCTAGTAAAATGTTTTTCCTTCTCCAATAGAATGCACACTTCAGGTGGCTGTTGGCGTGGGACAGAAAAACAACACCAAACGCCCCTTCTTGTGCAGAAAAATCAGCAATGAATCGCACCATTAAGGGGCTGAATTCAGTAGCTACTAATGCACTCTTTGTGCAGAAAAATAAACAAATAAAATGCACCATTTAGGGGCTGAAAGAAGAAGACAAACGCACCCTTTTTGGGGCTGTTTTGCAGCAAAAAAATGCCCTCTGTTGTGCAGAAAATTCAGCATATTAGGGGCTGAACTAAACAGACAAACGCACCCTTGTCGGGGCTGCGTTGCAGCAAGCAAACACCCCCTTGTTGGGTGTGTTTTCCAGCCGAGGCAAACCACGACTAGCACCCCTTGGTGGGTGGCCTGTTGGACCGAAACAAAAGCAAGAACAAGCTAAACCAAGCACACCCCTGGCGGGCTGCCTTGGTAGACCAACACCGAAACCACACACGCACCTTACTTGGGTTGCTGTGGTTTGTCACAAACAAACCAAACAACACCCTCTGTTGTGTGGTTTTCTTTCCAGCCGAGGCCAAACAAACACACCCTTCGGGGTGGTTTTTAGCCGAACCAAAACATGATCAAAATAAGCTATATGAATTTAATGAAAACCAAATACGTCACAAGTCTTGAACCAAACTGAAATGGGCTCGTCTAATAAGCCTTACGGGTTGGCTTGTGATAGAAGATAAACCAAACACCCCTGGTGGGTCGTACAATAATGTTGTGCTCGGGTCACACCACAACGAAGCTGTTTTACTAACTATAAGAGGTACGATAGATAAAAGCGCATACCTCAGGTAATGGCAGTGACGGTTTGATAACGTTTGAGCACTCACATCCTGCAGCAGCAATAACATTAGCAACTTATCAGTAATTTGGTTCAACGTATTTGTTAACGTATATGGTCTGATAGACCCGATCCATCAGGACATAGGATAGAAGGCACATGATAGAAGGCTTGGCTGGACGGTCTGGCTGGACGGCCTGGCCGGAGGGCACATGCCGGACGACACATGCCGGACGGTAAGGCTGGACAACACATGCCGGACGGCAGGATGAAGGGCGCGTGTACCAGGGCGCGTCTGGATGAAGGGCGCGTGTACCTACCACCCAGGTTTTAAGGGAACATGTTCCCAATGATGACATCATCTACAGTAGCTCAGGTATTATATATACAACACCCCTGGTAGTTGTATACACACACTACACCTTCTACCTCTCTCTACTTTCTCTCTCTAGAATTATTCTCAACTAGAGGGCTCATCCCTCCATACTTATAGCAGAGGACTGACTTGACCGTCGGAGGGTGGTCCCGGGGCTCCGGCCTCGGGACTCCTTCTAACGGGTTCTTTCTTGTTTGTAGCACGCTTCAAGACTCAGGGCAAGTATGAATGGCACGTGGGAGCCGTCCAGACTTACCTAGCAGAATTATGCTCAAACAAATTGGCGCCATCCGTGGGACCCGATATTCAATCTACCAGAACTGAGAACGACGGGTCTCGCAGCCCTCCATCAACTCCCCGGTATTAAGCCCTCCATCAACGCTCCGGTATGAAACCCTCCATTGACTCTCCGGTATTAAGCCCTCCATCAACGCTCCGGTATGAAACCCTCCATTGACTCTCCGGTATTAAGCCCTCCATCAACTCCCCGGTATTAAGCCCTCCATCAACCCTCCGGTATGAATCCCTCCATCAGCCATCCGAATCACTATGAAAAAGACAGCACCTGAATCCCTCCATCAGCCATCCGAATCACTATGAAAAAGACAGCACCTTTGATAAGGTGACATGTGGATCGTCAACCCTCCTTCCAGAGGATGGATGACAATGGAGGTGGTTTATCTACCATCCTTTCGGATGTGGTTCGTTTACCGCCATTTCAAAGGTGGCTTGTCTATCATCCATTCGGTACCATCCTTCGTCTTCCGGAGGTGGTGCTTCCATCATACAAGAAGGATGTTAGTACGGACATCATGTATGAGTTATTCGATTATTGTCACCTGGTTCGGTATCATTGTGTCATCGTTCAAGATGGGCGGTATGGACGTTATGTATGGATCGTCCGGTATGATGTCTACCGGTGGAATGACCTTCAATTCATCATTCCTTCGGTATAAAAAGGAAGCATTCTACAATTTGTTCGTAGAAGGATTGTTCGGTATGACGCCCTTCGGTGGTCATCAAGGGCAGTCATGACTTCCTTCGGTGGCCACATGGATGGCATGACAAACAAGTAGCTGAGTTGTCGTTCAGATGCAGCAGTGTTTCACGAATACATTGTAAGTACTCCAATGTTATTTCCTTGCTATCTCTGTCGCCATGCATGAGAATATGAGTGTATGACGCATCGGGTTTATCGCCATGCTACCTTGATGAGCTGGCATCATTGTGTTTTAACGCCAGTCAAATACTTAAAAGAAAGAAAACATGGACGAGGCGCAAGTAATTCAGTTTATAGTATCTCTACAAGTATATGTATGACACGACACCATGTAGGCAAAGCAATATTGCACATGACATACCCCACGTGATTCACTCACTTTCTTAAGTACTAGTTTAACTGATAAAACAGAGAATTTGTCTATCTCTATACTTTTGGAAATAACGTTAAACTGATAGAACATAACCTTTTATGACCTCCGGGTTACTAATTGCCCGGTTAATTAATCTCCGTCTATTACTTGGACGAAAGACAACTTCTATAATCTTTACCCTTAATTTTATATTTCAGATCGAATATGTTTTTGAATAAGGCCCAATCTCGTAACCGAAAGGATAATGTTACTACTTTTATTGCATTGATTAAAAGTTAAAACTCCTTATACAGAGGGTGACTACAAGCGGAAGGGCAGTTCAAATTAATGATCATATTTACCCTGACAAGTCACATGGGATAGTAGTGATGGTGTGGGATATACATCTATCCTTTGACTTTTAAATATGCCACGACCACAACAATATTATTTAATATTTCGTATTTTATCTTGGTATCTTCAATATGTAAACACAAAACAAATATAAGGAACACGCTTCAATACTTCATAAGTCCACATCAGAAGAAACGACGCACATTTCATCTTAGTCGCAACGGGATGCACGTTTGAGCTTGAACTTCTCACGATTTAATCCATCAAACTTCGCACATTTCATCTTAGTCGCCTCGGAGACATATCGTGTGACTCCACACTAATATTTTCTTTCGCCCTGGTTGCTAATCGTCATTAAGTTTTGGTGATTCGGATTTTTATGCCCCGGGTTGGTTATAACATAATTTGTTCTTCCGGTTATCAGCTGCTCCGGTTCTCAATAAACGTTCGACAAAATACTAACTCAATTTAACCTCAAACTTTATCTTCTAAAATCTAAACCATGGTGTGATTGTCAACCTTTGGACTTCGGCAACTATACTCCGGTACTTGCTTCGTCATACTTTAATACTCCGGTGGTCAACTGAACCTTCGTCTCCAATGGGTGATGGATGGTGATCTTTGTGAGTTCCAGCCCTTGGAGACACCGTGTTTCAAAAGCTCTCACCATCGGAATCCATATCCTGTCTCATCATCTTTTTGAGTTTTCATTCAGTCTTTTAAGCTTTCATACGGTCTTCCAAACATCGTTGTATGGCCATTAAAATTTTACCCGTTCGGTCCGCCGAAAGGAAGGGTTCACAATATGAACCTTATAGCATTCTTAAATCTTTGTTTAACTATATGGCCCAACTAAAGTAACAAGCTCAGTCGACGACCTTCGGCACATGTGCCCTTCGGCGTCTACGCCCACCTGTGGATGTTTTCAAGTTATGTTTACATAAATATCATCAACTTTATGATTNAAAAAAAAAAAAACGTTTTAACTTTTTGAATTAACTTCCTGGACACTCATCATCACACCAATATACAAGACCGAAGGTGGAAGGATTTCCGTTCTCCTTTCCTCCAACGTTACCGGGTAGACCCATAACTTTATGTTGTTCTGCTACTTTGGAGCTCTCACGGTTAATCTTCTTCTAGCTCGAACCACCGGCTAGAGAAACTTGTAATTTTATCTCCGATCTCCGGTCAGCGGTCCTTCGGCTCGTCTTCCGGGGCTCCAGCATTGAAGCTCTAACAATCGCAGAAGGAAGGTGTTGGCTTAGCAATATCCCCCTCGATCTAATATTTTGACCATCGGTCACCGGAACAACATGTAGCTTCCGGCTTCATATGTCCGTCGGACAACCTCCGTCAGAATTTATAAGAGTGTTGTAAAATGGGCTTTTAATAATTTAATCATTTGCTTCATAGTACCACAGTTGTAATGTTTTTTCTTTAAGGAAGATGAAGACTTTTAACATGATCATTTGAGATGTGGGGTAAAAGAAAGAAAAAGGGGTACTGATGGTCACATGGTACGGCATAGGGAATACGATTCAATTTTGTCATATTCCCACACTAGAGGACATCTCATTTGAAAGCACTTTAAGTTCTAATGTTTTGGCAAGTGTATATTTCTAAAAAGTCACAAACGGTTATTTTAAAAAAGCTTTTAAGTCTACGGAATATCTGCCAAATATATAAACAAACAAGATGTCACAACAATATATCACCGTCATTATCAATTTCAATATTTGGCCACTTTATGATCGAACTTGTGAAATCTGTTGGATGCAACGTCATAAAAACAGTATTCGTTCACAAGATACTCTAATGGGCAACACATACGAGGGAGGCGATGCTCTCGAAATTAAATAAACTTTGCATCGAAACATGGCTATATGAGCACTCATGTATAAAAATTGCAATTATGCATTATACCTTTCGGCGTATTCTAATTTTTAATTGATCTCCTAAATTATATTATTGTAGTAATCCTATAAGGGAGCTTAAAACTAAAAATGAACTTATTTGTTCAAGTTGAACAACTCTTTTGAAAACCAAGCCAACATATCGATAATTTTCTCGGCATCATATGAAATACGATATTGGACCAACCATATTACTTACTAATCAAATATTGATCTTTCGTCTTTGATACCAACATGTTACTTATGAGCCTTCGGTTGTGTGGACATCAATGAAAATAATGTTTTGAGCCACTATTATTTAATGTTACAAAAAGTATATTTGCATTTGACCGGCGACTTTAAATTTTGGTTGAATTGAGGCAGGTGGAACGTATGAGAAAACTGCATGTTTTATATTTAACATCCATGAGACCTTTGTTTATTATGAGTTGCTTATGTTATTTAGCATTCTGTTTTATTTAAGTTTGACGATACTAAAAAAGATTTAGCACCGTCAAACTGGGGGGAGTACCGAGGCATAATACCTCCGTCGTTTATGTGACACTTGGTTGTGATCCGGATTTGTATTGGTGTTATTATACTTGTCATATCTAACAGAAGAAAGCAAAAAGCTTTCAAGTTATTCTACAGGAATGACAAGCATAAGGTGATGATTTCATAAAGCCTGGCCAATGAGGGCGATAAACATCACATGCTTGATATTTAACACGCAGAGGTAACAATCGTTATTATCTAATACTTTGTTTTATTTAAGTTCAAC